>BQNB010024730.1:0-60396 GCA_026074375.1 Tanacetum coccineum
TCTTGCACTTAAGGGAAGAAGGAAAGAGTAGAAGATTGGCTCACATTTAAACAAGATTAAAAAAGTTAAATGATCAAATATTTAGAGAGATTTAGTGAGATCTAGAGAGAGAAAGAACTGAGAGAAATTCGTGCAAAAAGGTTATAAAATCTGTTGGAGATGACCCACTATTTATAGGAGCTGAAAGCTGACAATCTGGCAACGGCAGTCCTGGCGGTTCCTTATATATAAGGGGGCCGCCAGGCCTATAAGGGGGTCGACGCCTAGACTCCGCTCCCATTTTTTGTCTTTTTATGGGGAAGGTTGTATCTGGTATAGAAGCTTCTATTTTGGGGGGAAAACCAGATTTCAAATTTTATATTTAAATAAAACAATGTCTTTTATTAAAATGTATTTTGTGTTTATTTATTTTTATGAAAAATACTTTTGTAGAAATGTAATGGTTAAAAAAAATATTTTTCTTTGATCATCCTACAAATTTAATTTGTTTGTACATACCTTATGTGATTTACATCGGGTGCAAACAAATGTCGGTGTTGATGCAGACTTGAAACATCAAGTGTTGTTGATGCATGTATGCATTGATGATTTGTGATTACGAGTAACTTGCGTACTTTACGTTATGTATTACAAGTTACATGTTTGTCATCACCAAAACATAAAGAGAAGATGTGAGAAGAGGGTACGTGCTCCGTGTATATATGTTAGAGGAATGATAAGAGGATAGGTGCTCTGAGTATATAGGTTTGAGGTATGAGAAGAAGATGTGAGGAATAAAGGTGAAGGTTATTGTGTGTTCCTTGGATAGTTTAGAAAATGTCATGAGAGGTGAGAAGTAGGCAAGACAAGAGGGTAGGTACTTCGAGTGTATAGGTTGAAGGAGTGAGGAAAAGGTAGGTGATCCAAGTATAGTGGTTGGGGGAATGAGAACACAACATGAGAAATAAGGTTGAGGTGGTTTTGTGTTTCTTGGATAATTTAGACGAGGTTATGAGAAATGAGAAGAAGGCTTGAAAAGAAGGTAGGTACTTCAAGTATATAAGTTGAAGGTATGAGAAGAGGACCTTAAGGTTGAGGGTGATTTTAAAGTGGAAAAGATGAAGTATTTGGAGTACGAATGAGCCCTTCATTGTATTTGACAAACTCCGATCCTATCTTCCTATAAAGGTGAGCTTGCATCATCCCAGTCAAGTCTTTTATCATCATGATTTAACCAAATCCATGCTATTTAACCACATATCTCCTAGCTTTCCCTTGCTCATTGCGTCCCCATGATAATATCATTTCTTGTATATTGACTTTAACAGATCCATGGATCAAATAAATTACCATCGATGCTCAAGAAGTTCGATGCAATTTAAATGAGTAGAGCGCTTGCAAGTGCTCCCCCTTGTTTGGGGAACCAATGAATCAAGATATTGTTGTGCTACAAAACAAAGTTAGTAGACAAGTGCACATATACATATATGAAAACATTAGCGGGGAACTAAACATGTACTTCTAGGTTTTATTATTCTAAAGTATGACACTTTTGAAATAAAGTTAGAAGCTAGACACATGGAATCGTTATTTTTTTTAAAAACAACAATCTAAATAATATAATTAAAAGACTCAAGACGTATGTTTACGGAGAAAAATTAGACCGAATTTTGATAAACGAGAATTGGATTCGTTTATTGATTGACACAAAAATATTATGAGAATGACTTTTTTAAAAGTAGACGAATGACACTTAAAATTGTCAATATACAATATAATATATATATATATATATATATATATATATATACTCTAAAAGAATAAAAAGAATAATAAGACGAGGATGGAGACGATGTTGCTTTTGGCTATGATTGAAAATGATTCCATAGAGGGCAAAATGTGGGAATAGGATGAGCGATTACTAAAGAAGGTACGTGTTGAACAAAGATGTTGAAGAAATGATTGATATATCATTTGCACTAACAATTGATGTGCATATGATCCTATCGAGATAAAGGTGGATGATTGGGAATTTAAAGGTTTGTTTGGTGGTTTGTTGGTTGACATGTTGAAGAACAAAGTGGTATCGTGAAATGAGGGTGGTAGTTTTTCATGGTGGAATAATATTGTGAGACTCAAACAATGTGGTGATCAATTACATTAAGATTGAATATCTTCTTTATGTTCTTACTTTCTAGAAAGTGGAAAGTTTTGCGAAGGAGTGACATTTGCATTTTGCAAAAATAAAAAAAAAAAAAAAAAAAAAAAAAAAAAAAAAAAAAAAAAAAAAAAAAAAAAAAAAAAAAAAAAAAAAAAAAAAAAAAGAAAAATTTAGCAAATTACTTAAATATTTTGGATTAAATAATTAAGTTAGGAGAGATATAGGAGGAATTTTAATAGTAACAGGACTATTAAAAGAGAAGAAACGTTTAGACGTGAGAGGAAACGTTAGAGAAGGTAAGTCTTATTAGAAGTGAAAAGGAACGTTTATAAGTGAGAAGAAACGTCGGAAGTAAAAAGACTATTAGAAGTGAGACGACTATCAGAAGTGAGAAGACTATTAAGAAAGAGAGGAACCGTTTAGAAGTGAAAAGACCATTCGAGGTGAGAAAAGAGGTTTACGAGAAGTGAGGACCAATTTATGAGTATGACGATTGTAAGGATTGTGTTTGAGAATGAGACGCATTTCAATATGAAATTCACTTGACTATTTACAATATAAGAAATGATGCTTATGAGTGTTAGGATATGAGGATCCCATTGATCTATAGAGAAGCATTGGACATAGATTTGGGTGTAGAGTAGACGTCAGCTCGTAGCAGAAGAGAGGAAGTGTTAGGTTATGGATTTAAAAATGAATGGTATTACAAGATGCTGCCGGCGGTCCCAGATATATCTAGGGGCCGCCGGACCGCCAACAGGAGGGATGTTTGGGGAAATTGATGAATTTTTCGAAAAGAGTGACATTTTAATTTGCATTTCGCTAATTAAAAATACTTAAGGTACTTCGGATGAAGTAGTTAAGTTGTCACGACACGGAATGGAACACGGACTAGAATCAAAACTAGAAGAAAGGAAGAGAACGATTTATGGAATGTGTTCCATCATTCCTAAACCTTGACGAAGATAATTTAATGATTCACGCTTGAGGGGTAAAGAAAGAATGTCGGCGATGTTATCTTCAGACGCAACCTTTTCGATGGAGATGTTTCCTTTTGGACATTGTCCCGAAGGAAATGGTGACGTATCTTCGGTGTGTTTCGTACGCGAAAATAATAATAATAATAATAATAATAATAATAATAATAATAATAATAATAAAGAAAACAAACGAAGATAGAGACGACGAGCTTGACAATGTCAAGACGGATGGTGGTTAGCGTACGATAAACTATACTCAAAAAGTTATGTAGCTCGTCCTGAGCATTGCGAATGTTCATAGAACAATCACACGACGAGGTATACGGTTGTCTTAAAGGTGGTAGCGGAAATAGTGGAGGAAAGAGATTAGCCATCTCTATGGTTAAAGAGGCGTGCTTGAGTGAGAAGGAAGCGGTGTGATCCAAAGACAAAGAGTGTTTTGGTCGAAGAAAGAGAATGTTTCGTCGAAGAGAAAGAATGTTTTCATCTAAGAGAAGAGAATGTTTTTGTCGAAGAGAAAGAATGTTTCTTCGAAGAGAAAGAATGTTTCGTCGAAGAGAAAGAATGTTTTCGTCGAAGGGAAAAGAATGTTTTCGTCGAAGAGAAAGAATGTATAGTCGAAGAGAAAGAATGTTTTCGTCGAAGAGAAAAGGATGTTTTCGTCGAAGAGAAAAGGAGAGCGTTTTAACTTAAGTTGTTAAAAGGCTTGAATAAGGATTTTCGGATATGACCTTTAACATTTGTGAATTGAAAGTTAAAGATACTTGAATATCTCGGATGAAATATTTAAGTTGTCAAACTTACTTGAAGGGGTATTAGATTTGCATCTAACTTTTCTATGACAAAGAATGGATTATTTGGAAGAAAGGGAGATGATGATTAAGGAAATGTGTGAAGGAAGACTCTAGAAGATTTAAGAGCATTTTATGACTCTTTTGAAAATTTAGATTAGTGACCCGGACTCGAAGAAAGATATTCTAGTATGAGAAAATATATACATAGATGTATAAGACATATAGATATAAGCATGCAAGTTTATCTAAGCAATTATAACACTTTAATAAACAGATTAATGTGTAAGGGGGGAAAAAACTGTTATGACCATCTAACCTTATTTGTCATACATCAACCTTAATATAGTGTAGGTGCACAGTTACATGTAAGTCATTGTAAGATGACGTAAACAAAACATGATAATTTTAAATGTAATCATCATGTAAAACATGTGCATATGTAGCATTTAGGAGCATGTGTCATTTAGATAAACTATGTGACTATTTTCTCTAAAATTGATAGAAAAAAGGACAAACGCCTTTATAATAGACATGCATCAGTAGTAATGCAATAAATCGTTGAGCATCAAAATTCATGAGTCATTTAATTGCATTTCAAGACGGGTGCAGTTATCATCTTGATCCTTCAAAGCACATATGTGAGGTGCATGTTGTCTAGATTGACTAAGGAGAAATCTAATTTCTACTTGCTTAGTGTGTACTCCTAATGAGATACAAAGTTTATCGATGTAGACTATCATTAGGCATATTTAGGAAGAGTCATTTAATCAATATATAGAGATATGAATATGAGACATATCACTAGTGGTGCTCAATTCTGTAGGGCTAAACACGACCATTTTTACGGGTTATACCATGAACCTAACTTCACTCTTAGAAGCAATTCAACCATTAGGTCAAATTGAATTTCTAGTGCAATAGATTCTCCAGTAGTCATTCTCATGTTAGACAAAATATAATTTCTACATTTGCCTAATGAAGTGTAGCAAAGATAAGATTTGTATTATCTTTTCATAGAGGGCCTAACATGACTCAGCTAACATGCTTTAATTTCGGTTCGCATAATCCTAATCAAGACGTGTGGAATTCTAAGGTTAAATGAGAGAGCAAGCAAGTTGTTGTATGTATAAGAGAGAATGAGCCATCTAGGACCTAGGAGTATGCTTAAGAGTGACAATGTGTAATGCATGCTACAATGAGAGTGTTCAAAGGAATGCTACAGATTTGCATTGTCTTTTATGTGAAAAAAATCCAACATTAAGGTTATTTACCTTAATAGAATACGCTTGTGTTGTTTCTTTTGTAGAAATAAATGATGATTAACTAAAGTTTAGTTACATGTATGTTAGAATTTTAAGCAAGAGATTGACAAGAGGAAGATGTTTAAATCTAATGCCATAGGGCGGATTGATCACGCCCAAACACACTCTATATAATATAATATAAGTATATAAGGATGTTAACAATTATAATATAGTAAGTATTTTTCGTCGGATTCGAGAAACAAACTTTTTACCAAAGTTGTCTCAAAAACCTCCCGGGTCGTTTGTCCTTGGCGAAGCATGAATTGACATTCAGTAACGTTCGTGATCGCGCATTTTGAATGGGTAAAATATTTTGACTTTGGTTTTCTAAGTCCTACTAAATATAAATAACAAGTAAATAAATGCACGAAAACAAGTAAACAAATAATGATGATTAAACATGAAAGCATAAAGATGTTACTGAGAAATAAAGAAAACGCGACAATTAAGCAAGAAAACTAAATTTAAAACCTACGGAAACAAATTAAATTCCTCAATCTAGAAAATGATAAAAGAAAATTTTCAGAAAAAGAAAATCATTTTTTTGATTATTTTTCTATTTTTATGATTTTTAAAGTTTTTAATAAAGAAAAATGATTTAAAAATAGAAAACTAACTCTAAACATTCCAGGAAAAATACTAAAAGTGTATTAAAGTAAAATTGATTTTATGAAAATGAAAACTCGAAATAAGCTCGCGAAATAAGCCCTAAAAAGCTAACTATAAGCTACGGCTTTTTTAGTAAATAGAAAACAAAGGTGTGTATAAAAACTAGTAAAGGGCTATCATGACAGATGGCCCTACTGGTGCTGGTGGTTTGAGTGTGTGTATGTTGGGACGAGTGGGTGTTAAAGGTTAGGTCATGGGTTCGAATCTCATGGCTTAACTTTTTGCATTTCTTTATTTTTCAAAAGTTTTCTAAAGCAAACTTGTAAATCAACTAAAAATACACTACTTTTAAAAAAGACAACTTTTTTGAAAATCTAAAATAAGCTAGGAAACAGCTTATCTATTTGACAGATTCTACTTAAGGACTTTTTGGCTTTTTTCAAAACTAAGGAAACAAAATAAGGAAAAATTAAGCTTAAGCCTAAGTAAAATAAGCTACTACTACCCTATAACTAATCTAAAAAAACTAAAATGAACCAAATTTGAGCAAAGTTGATTCAAAACTGTTTTTAAAACAGACAAACCAGCTACTTTGAGCTTATTTTTAAGTGAGCTAGAAGAACCTTATGGACTAGTGGTTTGAAAATCTTAAAAGCTTGACCTCTAAACTATTTAAAACAGCCATTGAAATACATTTTGAAATCTAAATAAGCTAAGAAAAAGCTAGCTGAAAAAGGCTTTTACACTCAGTATGTACTGAGTGTTATTTTTGGTTTTTAAAGACAAAATGCTAAAAGTAGGCTTAAAAACAGATGACCAAATAAGCTCTATAAGCTAAAATAAGTTCAAACAGATTTAAACTACCCTACAATCTACTTGTGCACAAAATTTTAAGACCTAACAACTACTTTAACTATCTGAAATTTAAGCTTGAAAATGGCAGTTTGCCTGTTTTTCTTATCTGATGCAATTGACACATAAACAACCAAAACTTAAAACAACTAGATGCAGGCTAAGGACATGAATCTATACTAAATTAAACACTAGAAACAAGAGCAAATTGAGTAACCTAAGCAGCTAGAACTAACTTGAACAAGAAATGCTTATGAAGTTGAGCTTAAGCTAACAGATTCAAATAACTACACACTAACTTTATAAAAACTAATCTAAGCCTTCAAAAGCCATAAATCCTCACTTTATAAACCTTAGAATGAAACTAAAAACCTATTAAAGAACTAATTTGGCCTTGACAGCACTAACTTTAGTTAGTGCTGCCTTGTGCCAAACACCCCTTTAAAAGGCTAAATGTCATTTTTGGCTTATGAAATTCAGATTTAGAGCACAAACTTAAGATACCAGATGTCAACAAGCTTTTAACAGTCCTAATGAACAGATTTAAACCACTAAATAAGCAGAAATTACCAGCTATAAACTAATGCTATTATTTTTGGAATTTTCAACTGTTTTTAAACAACTACTTGCAGATTAAGATTTAAGCTAATATTTAAACTAAATGAGCATTTAACAACTATAATAGGCAATAATAAGCTATTCTAAACAGATATAAGCAAACATAAAGCAGATTAAACAAGAATTGAATAATAAGATAAGCAAACTAACTAAACATATTATGAAACAGATTAACAAAAAAAATAAAGAGAATTAGTACCTCCACCTTAGCTAAACAGAGGTGACTGCTCAGATTAGAGCTTATAAAAGTAGCTTAAGCTTTTAGCTTAAGCTTAATCCAAAATCCTAGTCTAATCCTAACTCTTGACCATCAAGAACTATTACCAGTTTGAATACTCAGAGTAGCCATCTAATTTCATGGAGTATTCAAACTTTAAAGAGCTTTTAGTAGCTTAAGAACAATTTGAGCTTATGAAACAGTATTTAAAAGCTTATTCAAACCATTTTGCATAAAAGTAAAACATGAAAAGACAATTGATTAATAAGAAAACTAAACTTTTATTAAAATAGAAACTGAGTACAAGCTTGAAATTGAAATTACATTAACTGAAAACAATAAGCTAAAAAAAATACATAAGCTAAAACTATTAAAGCTACCCTAAGCTACATAAAAACTACTCCTAGATGACGTCTGTGAGTGAGTGAGAGCTCCTATTTATAGGGCAAGAGTGAAGGTTCTAGGCCTTGGACGCTCCCTTTGATCTTGACCATTCAATTCTTCTAATCATTGGCCTTTGATTTGTGGCCCTTGGATGAGATAAAAGCACATGGATTGCCAGCGTGGCAATCCCAACTCTTTGGAGCCTTTGTGTTTCTTTTGCATTATTTTTAGTGTAAATTTCCCTTTTGGTGTGTTTGCTTGATAACCACGTAGCAATCCTTGTGTCAGCTCTGGCCAATGGTAGCACTTGATGACGTTCTTGCTTGATGAAATGGAGCATAGTACTTAGCATCTTTGTGGCCACGTTGGACGAGTAAGGGAGTGGGTTTTTACCCTTTGATTTTGACGTGAGGTTAATTGAGGAAGACGGTGAACAGTAACAACCATTTTACGTGCCTTTTTCCTTTTATACGTTTGACCTTATGACTGAGTGAAATAGGGTTTGACCTGGGCTCGGTAAAGGTTTTGGGCTGTTGTTTTTTTTGGGCTCAGTTAAAAATTATAGGGTTAATATTAGGGACTTAACGACCGTTAGTTCACAAATGTTAAAGGACTAACGGTGTTATTCATTTAAGGACTTAGAGTGAAAATGGTTTAACATTAAGGGCTCTTTTTGGTAATTTCCAAGGTTTTGTCATCTTGTGGGTTGACCATTGTTGACCTTTGTTAACTTTTGTTGATTTTTGTTGACCATTGTTGATCTTTCCCATCTCTTGTGTACTCTTTCCGTTCCCGTGTCCATTTTTAACCGGTTTTGGCTCTTTTCTTGTGATATTTGCAATATCCGTACCTACACATTCACCAAAGACAAAATACATTTTTCATCTTTTTAGGGTTATTTTAGGTATAAAAAGGATATGTGATTTCTCACATATCAAAATTCCCCAAACTAAGTGATTGCCGTGTCCTCACGCAATGTTATATGCCATAAAACCAAATACTCCAAAACCTCCCCAAACTAATCCATTGAAAAGTAGCAAAGTCTTTTGTAGGGAGAGTTAAGAAATCACAAGTTTTAAAACACCCCGCTTTCCCATTTTTCAAAGTTTTTCCATTTTTATGATTTTCATAATTTTCAACTTACAACTTATTCATGTGTGACATAATGTATTGCTTTCATTATTCATTGATAACTTTTAGGATCACGGAATAGAAAGCACAAAAAGTGTCCAAATGGATAAATTCGTCGTCCTCGACTTTCACTCCTCCAAACCAAGCTTAAAAACAAGATCATTGATGCTATTACTACTCATATTTGCAACTTGTGAACTTTTCACTCCCGATAATTATTATATCTCAAGTGAATGTGCTATTTTGAATTTCAACCATGGATCAACGTTTTGCAAAATTCTATGTTTCACTTTCCACCCGAGAATAATGAGTTTGAAGGCGAGATCATCCCATGTAGCGACTTTCATCTCGGCACATCCCAACCTTGCGGCTAAGTGACCAGGCTTTTGACACCCCACAGAGACTAGTATCGGGACTCACGGACCTTAGGTTTCAAAAACTCTCAGGTTTCCCGTATATACATAGCTTATTTAAAAACTTAAAATGAAATAGTCAAAGTTCAAAAGCATATTTAAATTTAACAAAAAGAGATCTATTTATTAATTCAAGCTTAATATTAAACATAACATTTATGCAATTGTAACCCTCGACCTTTTAGAAGGCTGCAACATCGGTTGTGAGCCGGCAAGATGCAGCAACTTTTATCAGTCTCGGATTTGTTTTCTTGCTATGGGCTTTCTTTAGAAGATTACCACATCGGTTGTGAGCCGGCGAGAGACAGTAAACTTTTATCAGCCCACAGTTTTTATTATTATTATATAATTTTTTTATTATTTTTTTTATTTTTTTTAATATATAGAGAAGATTTTTTTTTGAAAAATTTAAGTATAAATTTGAACTAAGACTAAAATTTTTGCTATTAACTACATAAAATTTGTTGATTTAAGTTTAATCTCCAAAAATAGCACGTATGAATAGTCCGATTAAGAGCTTATGGGAGAAAAAACCACAAATTACATACATGAGCTCTTAAGATTTCCAAATAATCCTTGTTTAGCATCCAACTCATACTTAACTCTATCATTTTTTGTTCTTCGTGGAAATTGCGAACGCTTAGCCTAAAAGTTAAGGAACAAGCTAGAGCTCAACACACTCGATCGAGTCAAAATTTATTCTTATTCTACCCAGCAGGAAAGTCAAAATTATGACAAAACACTTATTTTATTATTGAAAATTTTAAATTTTTTCATATTTTTTTTTAAATTTTTGTAGGAAAACAGGGTACGTGAGAACAACGGCCAAAAGTAGGTAAGATCATATCAAAGATATACTACCCCATACTAAAATTAAACATTGTCCTCAATGTTTCCTAGCCTAAGACTTAAAAACCCCATACTAGAACTCAAAAAGTTGAATGCATAATCCAAGCATGAAGAGAGTATCACAAAAAATTCAAGCGTTTATCAAGGTATGCTAAAAGAATAAATGTTAGTTCGATAATTAATCTTGGATATCGGATTTCCCCCAAACTAATAGCAAGCAATGGATAGGAAGCTCGAGTGGACCGAACAAAACATCGAAACACGAGGTTCTTAAGAAATTTTTTGGGTCATCCTACAAACAATAACAAGACAAAACAACAAGAACGGAAGTGTACAAGCCTCCTCACTCACCTTTCGGAAATAAGAAAGAAAGATAGAAAGATAACGCATGGGGTGCTCCCCACGAAGCACTTTATTTTGGTAAACGAGTCACATAAGCTTGACTCGATCCCCGGAATTTCATTCGTATTGGAGAAAGTTTAGAGATCATGACTACCTTGGGTGGTATAAGTCCCCTCGAAAATAATGCTTCACCCGACTGGACCATTCTCATAAAGGTTGGACCATCGGGTTGATAATTAACTCGAGGTTCCGTATGGGAATAACTTTGGTGATGAGTAAAAGGTCCTGCACCAACGAGTTTTTAACTTTACGAGAATATCTTTAGGTCGGAGTGAGTTGAGACGTAAAACTACGTCACACCAACATTAAAATGCGGTTTTTGATCTTTTAGGTCGTGAAGCTTTCTTCGTCCTCTCTTTTATATCAAAGAATTCTCGTATAAGCATGATCACGAAGCTCATTAAGTTCCTTACGTTGAAGTTACGGTGTACTCGCAGGTTTTAAGATCGAAATTAGCATGTTTCAAAGCCCAATATGCTTTATGCTCTAACTCGATAGGTAATTGGCAAGACTTCCCATATACTAACTTGTAAGGCGTACAACCAATCGGTGTTTTAAAAGCGGTACGAAATGCCCTAAAAGCGTCATCTAAGTTTGTCGGACCACGATGGTACGGTTTTCTCAACGTCCTTTCTAGAACTACGTTTTATGCCCCGTTTGGACACCTCACTGATACGATCGTTGTGAGGGTGAATAAGCGGTAGAATATGATGATGTGACCCCATACTTAAACATACTTTAGCATATTGATCAGTACAAAAATGGGTCACACGATCGCTTTATAGCTACGGCGTTATATTGTTCCGAATCGGGCAAAAAGAGATTTCAAAAACTTAACTACAACTCGAGCATCATTTGTGGGGAGCGCCTTTGCTTTAACCCATTTCGAAAGATAGTCAACGGCAACGAGGATGTATTTGTTTCCATGTGAAGACGGAAATGGTCCCATAAAATCGATACCCCATACATCGAAGATTTTACAAACTTGAATAGCGTTTTGAGGCATCTCATCTCGTTGTGAAATTTTGCCTTGTTTTTGACACGTATCACAAGATTTGATCATCGTATAGGCATCTCGATATATGGTTGGCCAAAAGAAATCGGCATCAAATACTTTTCGAGCGGTGATAATTGCCACTATGATGGCCCCCGGTGGTCCTTAATGACAAGCTTTGAGGATATCATTAGCTTCTTGCCCATGCACACACATTCGAATGATTTGATCCGCACAATTATGAAAAAGATAGGGATCATCCCAGAAATAATGTTTAACGTCCTTGAAAAACTTCTTCTTTTGTTGAGTCGTCATTCCTTTGATGATAAAATTCCCCGCATGGAAATTTGCATATCGGCAAAACCATGAAGGTACTTCCACTAGATTTTACACCAAGAGTCCTCTTAAGGAATTTTTCGTTTATGTCTTTATATTTCTAAAAATCCTTATGAGGATTCTCAAGTCTAGATAAATGATCGGCCCCGAGGTTCTCACTTCCTTTTTTTATACGAATGGTTGATATCATATTCTTGTAGGAATGAGAACCCACCGGAGGCAACTCGGCTTGCATCTGTTTATTCTTAAGGTATTTTAAGGCCGAGTGGATCAGTATACACTATGTTTTTAGTTAAGACAAGATTTGGCCGAAACTTTTCAAAGCATACACTACGGCAAGCATGTCTTCTCCGGTCGATAGTGTAATGAATTTGAGCTTCGGTAATTGTCTTTTATAGCATAATGTATAGGCTTGAAAATGCTCTTACTTTCGTTGTCCTAAAACCGCACCAATCGCGAAATCACTTGCATCACACATAAGTTCGAAAGGTAGGTTCCAATCTGAGACAACTAAGATCGGAGCTTAGGTAAGCTTTTTTTAAGAGTCTCGAAAGCATCAATACAATCCTTAGAAAACACAAACGGTGTTTCCTTCTCAAGAAGGTGAGTCATCGGTCTAGCTATTTTGGAAAAGTCTTGGATAAAACGTCGGTAAAAACCTGCATGACCTAGGAAACTCCTAACACCTTTTACGATAGTCGGGTGAGGGAAATTAGTGATAACATCGACTTTAACACGATCGACCTTAATTCCCGACTTCAAAATTTTATGTCTTAACACAACTCCTTCTCTATACATAAAGTGACTTTTCCTAATTAAGAACTAAATTCGTGTTTTCACACTTTTTTAGAAAGTTGTAATCCCTCTAAATGTAAAGTTCCACCCAAGAATTATAATTTTGAAGGCGAGATCATTCCATGTAGCGAATTTCTTCTCGGCACATCCCAGCCGAGACTGGATTAGGTGACCAAGCTTTTGACACCCCACAGAGAATAGTATCGGAACTCACGGACCTTCGATTTCAAAAACTCTTAGGCTTCCCGTTAAATAAATACTTCATTTAGAAAAACCACAACTTAAAGCAAAATAGTTTTAGTTCAAAAGCATATTTAAATTTAAGAAAAAGAGATTTTCCCTATATTTATTAAATCACTTACATTTCACTTAATATTATACTTATATACTCACCCTTTAAACGGAATGTCACAAATCGGTATGCGATAGCCGACATGATCCAGTTGCATTATTTGGCTTCAGAAATCCTTCGGACCTTTTTAAAAGCATGCCAAATCTTAGGAGCGAAACGACCGGCCAGATGCAATACAAACTTTTATCAGTCTCGGATTATTATTCTTGCTCATGGAGCCTTTTTTGAAGACATGACACATCGGCAGCGAACCTGACCAGAGACAGTAAAAAACTTTTATCGCCATAGTTTTTATTATATTACTATAGTATGTTTATTATACACTCATCTTTTTTTTATTTTTTTTAAAACTTTCATATTACCATGACATATAGAAAAGTTATCTTTTTTTGAAAATTTAAGTATAAATTTGAACTAAGACTATAAAGTCTAAAAATGTTGATTTGAAAAGGACTTTTAAGTGATAAAACCACTAACTTGTCTAATTTCCGAAAAGAGCACGTATTATTAGTCCGGTTAGAAGCTTCATAGAGGAAAAGCCACAAATTACACTTATGAGCTCTTAAGATTTCCAAATAATTCTTGTTTAGCATCTAACTCATATATAACTCTATCATTTCTCGTTCTTCGCAAATTTAAAATCTTTACTAAAAAGATCCGCGAATGCTTAGTCTAATAATAACAAGCTTTGCATATTTAAAGTCTATCATGGAAACTTGCAAACTCTTGGATTTTTCAAGCTAGAATTCGCGTTTTAAAGTTTCTTGTATAAAAGACTAGCAATTAAATTTATAAAAGTTAAGGGGCAAGCTAGAGCGCAACATACTCGATCAAGTCAAAATTTATTCCTTAAAAAGATAAAACATCGTGTTAAAACACTTATTCTATTTTTGAATTTTTTTTTTTGGCATATTTTTGCTATTTTTGGTGGAAAAACGGGGTTACGTGAAGACAAGGCAAATGCAAGTAAGATCGAATTGAAAGATCCCCCATACTAGAACTACACATTGTCCTTAATGTGAGACTGTCACCCCCATACTAATTTCAAGGCATAATCCAAATATTAAGGGGTCTCTACGCATATCTAAAGCCGTTTATTAATTATGCTAATAGATAAACGTTAATCAATAAGATCTAGAATATCGGATTCCCATATATAAGCATGCGAAGGATTAAAGATCGAGTGAACGATGGACAAAACCATGAGCACGAGAGTCTTCATAATCCGGGGAAATCCTAGACATAAAACACAAAAAATGAAACACAAGAAAGGAAGAGGCGAGCCTCCTCACATCATACTTATTAATAATAATTATACTAATATACTACTACTAAGGATAAGCCTGGGTTGCCACCCACAAAACGCTTGTTTTTGTGCGAGTCTCTAGCTTGACTCACCTTATATCATTGTGATATTAGGGACGAAACACGTGGAAGAGTAAACTTCCATCGGACATTCATATGCCACCGGTTCTAGAGAATAAAAACTATAAGCGGAGATGCCGGGGTCAAAAATGATATCCTCACTCTGAGATTAGACAAAAAGAATACCAGGATTGAAAACTTTGTCTTCATTTTCGGATGAAAATGGAAGCAAAGTCTCAATCACCGGACATAGAGGATTACGGATAATTGAGATAGAAAATGTATCCCGAGATAGAAATCTCTTGGATTGGACTTCAAAGAATATCCCCGGATCAAAAATCTTGTTTCTAGTTCTGGAAGGAAAAGAAACTTCAAGATCGTGGATCTGAGTGAATCATCAGGTGGATGAAGTTGAATCCAGCGTAAGGGTGGGATGGGTGGGTCCTTTGTTTATCTCTTATTTCTAACCATCCCCCAACCACCTCCCCCATCCAATCCAACAATTAGGCACAGAAACGAGGTTCCTCCTAAACTTATCTCTACCTTATACAACGCTAAGTTCTCAACTCTCACTTTGATCGGGCTTTATCTCAAGAGAGCAAATCGAATCATACTAGCGCGCGAGTAGAGTTATCAAACTTGAGTAGTGGTACTGCCACTACTCGTCCTCTTCAGCTCACGATGATCACTAAAAGTCTGAATTCGAGTAGAGATTTTTCCCGAATATATGAGAGGACAGTTGATCCTGACTTCTCAATGAAACGAGTCATTAGCCCTCACAGGGGAGTAGGCAAAATTGGAGGAAGGTGACTTGAGCACACATTAGGAGTGGGGTTGTCATTCAGAGATTCGATCTTAACATTAAGTAGATTGATACTTCAATAATTCTCTAAGATGTAGTATCGTCCTCACCTCCTTAAGTGACGGGATCAGTTTCCAGGAAGGTGATGCCTCCACGTAATCGATGTCCTCAAAAGAATCGTCATTACTTGAAGTACAATCATCGTTAAAATCGGAGAAAATCTCAAAGTGATCGTTTAAAACATCAAGAGGGGGAGGTGGGGGGTGATATTATTCACAAAATGAACTTACACACACTATCGTCGGAAATATCCTTGGACTCAACTGGGATTGGGGAATCAAGGTCTCATCACTTGACTTATTACTCTCCGTTTCCGTTTCCAGTAATAGTGCTAAGATGCTCGTCTCCCATACTTAGAGAGTTATCGGGTTCATTGTTGGTAAATGAGTATGTTTGCATTAGAGAATTCTATACATATTCCATATATTGTATTAGTATACCTCATCATCATCGTCTTAGAAGGCAAAGACAATTCCAACTAGGAGTTTTAATATATTCTGCCCAGCAATCTCTTATAGTTTGCAATCTTTAAGTAAGTTTTTAGAAGCAATTATTGTTGTATCCCAGCTCGGCTTGAGCCATGCTGTACTTTCACAAAAAAATTCCCATAGTAGCGATTAAAACATTCTGAGCGTTGTCTACTAAATGATATACCGATTATCTCACTAATGTTTAAAAGGTTTGTATAGATTTCATTAGGTTTTCTCTGGCTTGCAAAATTTCCTCACTCGTTTCTTGAGGAGGATGATGAATGACGAGATACTGCGGGGGTTGAAATTGGTCAAAACCAGAAGAATTATAGAAATTTTGGTTCATCGGTTGACATTGAAAACTTTCATGAGGACCCCCACAGCTTTCACAGCAAAGTTTTTGTGTGTAGAAAAACTCGTGAAAGTTTGTGGATATTAGTTCTCTCACTATTGTTTTGATTCGTAGATCAGTTCCTCTGCTTCAATGAACATGCGCGAACAGTACGTGGACAATAATAACCATAATAGTGAGAATACATTTCCATATAATCGTCGCCCAACGTATGTTATCGTTCTAGGGGATGTGGCAGGTTGATTAAAAAGAGCGGTGTATTATTATATGGAAACAGGACCTTACGGGTCATAGACTATCTTTCTTTTTCCCCACTTTCAGTTAGCCCGGCTCCTACAATGCTACAACTTGGACAATTTCCACCGTTAAACGGACCTCCACACCTCGAGCAACCAAAATGGTTATACGAAGACATGTCGACGAATTAAACGGATAAGAGGATAAAGAAGATAAGAATTAAACAATATAAGAGGATAAAAAAGAATATTATAGATTTTTCAAACAAAACATAAGAAATAAGAAAGAAAAATATTTTTGGAAACCGAAAGTCAATAGTGCACGGTAAGCGCGAAGCATTTTAAAAACCTTCTCCTTTTGGGTCAAAGTTTGCAGGATCGACCCTCCTTATACCTCTCTTTTAGTTTTTTAACAACAAATGAGCCAAAACGACAATTAACAATCGGTTATGTAAAATATTTTTGTATTTTTATATTTTTATAATAAGAAGAAAATATTCACAATTAAAAGCGATAACTTCACGAGGAAGGGACTTCAAACAATAATATTCAAACGAAACACGATAATCGTAACACACGTCCCCGGCAGCGGCGCCAAAAACTGATTTGAATATAATAGTATATATATATATATATATATATATATATATATATATATATATATATATATATATATATATATATTAATATTATAACTAAAAATACCATTTATCAAAATGCAATAGTATATGGCTAAGTATTCATAGTAGGATTTTAGAAGTTATTTATATAAGTAAAATTCAAAACCTTCTCGAGTCGTATCTTGACAAGGTGTGAATTGAAAATCACGTTTAAATTCATGATCGCGTGTTTGAATATCAAGATTTTTGATTTTGGTTTCCTAAGTCTACAAATATAAATGAAAAAACATGTAAAGACAAGTAAACAATAAAAGCATTTAAAGCATTTAAGAAATTAAAACAGAAAACGATATCGGGAATTTAAAACGCGGATCATATTTTAAGTATTTAAATCATAATTTAACCCTTAAAAATGTTTTTCATTTTTTATAAATCTAAAAATGTAAACAAAGATTTTTGAAGGTAAAATAAGGCTAATGCAGACCTAGATTTAAGCTAGCTAATGAAGACTAATTATGAAAATAAGCCGAAATAGATCAAACTCAATATCCAAAGAGCTTATATTCTCAAAATCAGACCACGTAACAAAGTTATTCTAATCTAAATTTGCTTATGAAATCAAGACTTTGAACTTTTAAAAATGAGACAAGAAAACCTAGACAGATTAAGACTAAAAACAAAGAACAATTGCACAAACTTAAAACATCAAATCAATTTTTAGGTGTTATCAGCTTGAAAATGTACACCCGTAATATCACACTTATTAAGATCCTGAAACGTAAAAGTTATTTGCAAGGCTATCTCCCACAATTTAAAAACCATAACATACAATGCTCCTTTAAATTTGAAATGATAAGCCAAATCAACAATTTGGAAAACTATCTTATAAGACTATGGATTAAGCTAGTTTAAAGTTGATTAGAAACCTATAAACTATGGGCCTAGGCAGCACTAACAAGAGTTAGTGCTGCTTGTGCCAAACACCCCTTTAAGTTATGGATTTGCATTTTTACACTACACAGGTTTGAATTAAGCTCAAACTTGCAATAACAAACATATAACTAAGCTAATAAAGGAATAATAAGCAATAATTAACATATAAAAAGAAAAAATAAGCAAAACAATAAGCAAACAGTATTAAGCTAAAATGAAAGTGATATTGAAGTGTGCCTTGATCCCAGCTAAACAGGGATCAATAAGCTCTCAAGGAGCTTAGATCTACAAGCTCCAGCTTAACATAGATAAGCTGGTAAGGTCATAAAAGCCCTTCCAGGTCTGGATTTTCCTCCAATTTATAAGCTGAGGTAATTTAGGGTGATTTTGAGTCAAACAGCTTCTTTAGTTAAGCTTAAAGGAAGCTTAACTGAATAAAAGAAAGCTTGAGAGCTTAATGAGCTTATGAGAGCTTATTAGGAAATTTTGAACACACTTAAACCATAATTGCTTAAAAGTAAAATAGAATTAAAAGCACCATATAAATTAAATTTGAATTTTATTGAATCTGAAAGTGAATACAAGCATTTGAAAAGTAAAATACATCAAATGAAGATATAGCTATATTAAGCTACATATAAGCTACCTCTAAGCTACTCCTCCTTATAGATGTTCATAAAGTGTGATGACTTCTTTATATTTTTAATTAAAGACTGAGTGAAGCTTCTAGGCCAAAAAGCATCATCCATCCATTTGATCTCATCCCTTGAATCTCATCCGCATCCAAATCACCCCTTTTTGAGCCGTTGGATAAGTTACACGTCTCTCCAGCCAATCACATGCCTCGGGATTGCCAACATGGACTCCTAAGTGTCAGAGGGTGTTAGGAGCTTCTAGAAACTCTCGTGTGTGTGGGTGAGTGGTTATTACCCTGGTTCGTATGTGTGAAAATGAATGAGGGAAAATAGTGGGAGAGATATAAAGTGATTTTTGACTGTGTATAGCTTGGGGCGTTGACCCGGGTTAAAACTTTGACTTGGGCTTATCAAAAAGGGAGTTGGGCTAGGGCAATATTGGAAACGGGTTTATGAGTTAGGTTTATTTTAAGGTTAAGGACTAATAACTACAAAGTCGACAAGAGCTAGGTGCTCCTCCTCCTCCTCCTCATCATCGGCCTCGATGTCTATATCATCATCCTCATCATCCTCTGATGACCCCTCCTCATCATTTCCGTCATCTCCTCCATCAGCAGGATAATCGACAGGATCCTCCTCGGGGTTCTCATCGTCATCCTCCTTCGGGTCTGCCTTAGGATCGGACTCCAGGACATAGTCAGGTGACTGAGCAGTAGGTGAGGCATCATCAGCATATGGCTGATCCTCAGCAACAATTTCATCATCATCATGCTTTGGACATGGAACATAATCTGACGAAGGTGGTACCTGCTCTAGCTCCTCAGGGCCAGGCAGGTAATCTGGAGAGAGTAGGACCTAAAGAGCGGCCTCCATGTATGGGTCCTCTGGTATACAAGGCAGCTCAAGATACTCGTGATCATCAGCTCTCAGTGATCCTATGTCTGATAAACCCTCAAATGGGCTGGAAAACTCCGTGTATGTAATCCCCGATTCATCCGAATCTGACATGACTGAATCTAAAAATTCAAAATAGCTTATATTAGTATTTAATATAAGACTCTTATAGTAATATACATTTATATCATAACATCTATAACAAGTAGCGTATGCATGAATGTATGCACATATGTATGTCAAGTGTAAAACCCCTTTGTATGAATTTGATGTTTGAAAACGGTTATAGTCCAGCAAAAACATTTGACCTGGTTCTCTATAACCTTGGCTCTTGATACCAATCTGTAACACCCCCAAATTGGGTCGCATCGGAATAAGGGTCCGGGGCGTGTTACTTCATAGATCAATAACACAAGATGTATATAGAACGACCAAAAAGTCATTTAAAACTGATACATTGGATTTAACAAAGTATTTGTTACATAAGCCGAAGCTTCCCTGGTCCACTTGTTCAAAATACAAAGATTTCTAGCCCATAACAGTTATACAAAATGTAATGCGACAAAATCTTTAATGCATGATATCCAAATCAAAACCACTAATGTATCCCTTGCACCTCGTGCTTACTGATCCCCTGAAAAACATTGCTTTAAAACGTCAACAAAAATGTTGGTGAATTCATAGGTTAGTAAAATATAATATGCAGGACCGCAAGACTTTTCCCGTGATAAAGCAACAGATGCAGACATCATAAAATCCGATTACGTTTTCCTAAGCTCATGACACTGAAGCTCGACAATTATATTCGCAATAATAAATATTGTTATTCTGCCCGATCAGATGTTCAACCCTAAACATCCCAAATCCGACATGCTATAACGTTCGTTCCTGGTGATAGCTAATCACCCGAACGGGGAGGTCAATCCCAAATAGATCTATTCATAACATTCGCGCTCACATAATGTAATTCATAGCTACATCTATGCAATTGACAGTTCATGATAATGGGCTCAACTTGGGTTATCGCTACTTAGGCAAACACGTAATCAATATAAAAAATACACTTGCGTCTAATTTATAAAACAAAGCATGTTTCCACCCCAAAGTTATAAATCATTGAAATCGTAAAAATGTGGGGCTATGAACTCACCTTGAGTTACTGATAATCCAAATATCACAGATAGCGCGTCACGTAAATGATCAAATGCAACCTAAATTAACATAGGTCGTATAAGCACTAATCGCTTTAATTAACTAACATCATATACAAGTCTATGTTAGTTACATCATACTAACGTTTATAAACATACTTTTGGTAAAATCGTCATAACTTTCACGTTTCTAATCCGTTTCTTGCGTTTCTTATGCCCATCTTTTCGTATTAAGACGGGTTATCGATATTTGACATTTTTATAATTTTGGTCCCCTGATGAACAGTAACTTTTACTGTTCACACCAGACATGAGTTTTATTTAAATCGTATTTGTTGTCGTAAAACCCGTAAATGTCGTATTTTATTCGTTATAGCTCCGTTTTTAACGATTCTTTCGAGCACGATCTCGTAATTGAAAGTTCTATAATTTTATGAGGTTTAAAAAAATATAACTTTCTGTCATAAATAGTGTTTTTACTGTTCATAAAGTTTACAAAAATATTTTATAAACATTTTAATTACCCGAAAACCCGCGAAATTCAAAGCTTATTCGTTCTAAATCAAAAAAATCATGATCCTATCAGTTTAGAATCCTAAAAAATGTGTTTTAGTTAATAAAAATATCCAATTGCGAGTTTGACCTAGTTTTCTTAAAAAACATTTATTTATAAACACCGATTAATTAACGTATAACTCGTTTTTTTAACGTAACTTTTTCGTTATTAAATCATTTGACAAGGCTTCTTACCTTTTTCGAATCGTCGTTAATGTAATTACTTATAAAAACATAAATAAGTATATGTTTTTTTCTTTTATACACTTTAGGACAGAACGTTTTGCATGACTTTCCCAAAGTCCATTTTTGCCTTGTTGTTTAGATTTTACCCACTTATACTTTTTACCACAAGTCTTACACTTTATATATGTCATATATCATATATATATTATGTCCATAGGTCCATCAAAGTCCTTTTTTTCCAAGTTTACAAGTCCTTCATAATACATAATAAGTCATAACTTTCATAATTTATCCATTTTACTATAAGTTCATATATAGCCATTTTTCATATAAACCATAAGTGTACAAGTTTTCTCATCTTGATATAACCTCATTTTAATGATCATATAACATCAATATTAAGTCCATAAATAACCTCAACATGTCATTTGTATTTCTTTAACTTGAAACATATTAAGAAACATTAAAACCCTAATTTATACTTAATCATTTTTACACCAAAACAACATGGTACATACTTTTCTCATCCTTTTTAGCATGATATAAGTAACATCACACCATATATAAAAAAGTATACAAAATGATCGATTTCAAGTAAAATAACTTCATTACATGAAAAATCCCGAATGTGATTCACTAAAATAGAAATAACAATGCATAGCAATGAAAACTAGAAGAACATAAAGGGATCTGTAGACCTTATGATGTATGAGTGATGATGAACAAAGTAATACTAAACCCTTTGTTTAGATAAGAAATCCAAAGGCTTGCACCAATGAAAACCTTGTTTTTCTTAATAAAACCCTAACTACCTTTTCTTGATTTATTACTTGAAAAAGGATATCCAATGCTTGAAACGACCTTAGACATATCTTAGAATGGATGTGTATAGGAGTAGTAATAGGTTGTATAAAATTTGTATGGATTGGTTTGTGTGCTTGTTTCAAGCCGGGCTTTAAGGAGCAAGGTGAAGGAGTTTTGTGAAAATTTACTAAGTGTTTATGGTAGTAAGGAATGGTAACCTAAGTGTATTACTTGCACATATTATGTGTTACAAAGGTGGTCACAAAGCAGTATATTATTCAACAAAACACTTGGAGGGTTATTCAGGGATTCTTGCCATTGAGTCCTTGTTCAATGTAACATCTTAGCTAAGGTTTTTAATTGATCAAGTGTTTACATGACAAATTGAACTAAGAAAATGACTCATTTATCTTGTAATTGGTTTGTTGCCGTATGAATTAAGGGGGGAAGGTTTTCTAAAGCTTTGCTAGATAACACCATATATTGAATAAATCTTATAAGTTTTACAATTGTATTTTGCAAATAAAATTATGTCTATTAGCAAGTATTGGATATTTCTTTTTAAATTTCTCATTGTCATAAAAGAATAAAATAACATTTACTTGGCAAAAGTAAATAAAACTTTAGTATTTATTTATAATCGTGGTATTTTGTTGAAACGTTAATAAATTCACGGCTTCCGTGTATAGCTTAAACGAACATTTATCCGCGAAAACCGTATTTAACTTACGTAACCACTAACATAAATGAACAACAACCAAATTATTATCAACAATAAATATAAACACATGATTTGATGTAACCGTTTGATGGTTTAATGCCCGTTTTACATTAAACGATAATATTTTAGCTTACGTGAATTTAAGCTTAACATTTACGATTTAAAGCAAACGCGTACAATTTCAAATGTACGTGTGGATTTATCGATGTCGTCCAATGACTTGAAAACACTAGGGTGTATAGTACACTCTTTTAGAAATAATCATACATGTATGATAATTATGCATTGTCAGATTTAATTTTCCGTTAAAATTTCTTTCAAGGGATTCAACGTACTTTAAATCAGCATGCATTTCTTATTTAAGTTCATGAACAAATTTAAAACTATCATTCTGTGTCTTTAGGGCAAGAGGCATCAAACACGTTTTAATTAAGATTTCTATAGCATGAGCAGTTGGTGCACGAAAATGATCATGAGTATGTTTTTCCCAAGCTTGATCAACTAGTTCTCGGAAATGATTTATGTTATTCGTCATTTATAACGCCTAAATTATACATGTTTTTTACGGCGTTATTTATATATATTATATCATTTCTCATGAACTTTTGATACTTAATAGCATAAATTATGCGCAGGTTTACTTGAAGTCATCCCGAGCTCAAAGGAAATAAAGTTCAAGTAGCAAGTTAGAAGAAAAGAAAAATCTCAAGGCTGAAAAAGGCATAAGTACGCCGCACTTGCCCTAAGTGCGCCGCACTTCTCAACAAGTTCAAGAATTAAAGTCCATTAAATGAAGATAGCATTAATACCCCAAGTACGCCGCATAAATACTTTTGTGCCCCGCACTTCTTCAATAAACATTAAATTCCCTTCGCATTTAATCACCATGTGTGCCGCATAAACGTTTTTGTGCGCCGCACTTTCACCCCAAAGTTGGCTTATAAATAGTGGCCCAATTTTCACACAATTCATCCATTCTCACTTCACATCATCATCTCCCACTTAAATATCTCTCATACAACAATCATATCTCTAATTCTTCAACCCAAAAACACCATAGACCTTGAAGATTTAAAATCAAACCATGAAGAACGAAGAAGAATATAATAGAATTATAAGAATAAATGGTTGTATTTCAATTCCATACTTGTTACGAGGAGAATTTTGATCCATATTCTTACCTCAGATACAGTATGTTTCTTGTTATTCCCTTTAATCTTGTTATGAACTCCATAGCTATAAGAGGCTAAATCTCTCATGACTACTCGAAGAAAATAATATAATGAATAAGCATTTGGTATAATTACGATCTTGTTAATCTTAAGCTTATGTTTACAATCCTTATCGATCTATCCTGTTTTTTTCATCAACGTGATATCTACTTTGATTATATACTCACACTGGTATAAGTCGAAAGACCCGTTGAGATCTATATAGTTTTAAAGATTTGTCTATGATCTTTATCTTCTGTGACGAGAAATCCACTTGCCTTATTTGATAAACAAAAATAGATTTGATATAATAGTAACTAGATTATTTGAGTGACACATTTAATCGAGTTAACTAAATATAAGTCTTAAGTTAAACCAGTTAATTTTTGAAAATGTTTTCTGACGAGAAAATACTTTTTTATAAATTAAAGTCCTAAGTCTAAGATCGTAACTATTACCACTGCTTATGATTTATACGAAATTATCCGAGTAGTCATATTTCTCATAATTTGTTAAAGTGTATTTTTCAGCTGATTATTTGACAATACGCAAATCCCTGTGGACCGCGGTCTTCACCTAAAAAAGATGTACTACAACGAGGGTATATACTTGACCCGCTTTGTTTCCATCTAATAACCGTAATCTCATCTTCATAAAATTAAAGCTTCGAAACACATCAAATGTTTTTGGCGGCCGTTTTGCGAGGGGATTATCCAAAAAGCTGTCTGTAATCACAATTAAAAATAATTTTTAACATTCCCTCTTTTCAAAATCAACGTATAGTTTTCTGGAAAATAAACAAATTCTCCTTTGGATGCATACACGTTCTTCCAACTCTGAACTTGTTGAACCATTACCTGAACCTGAACGTACTCTGAATCGAAGACTTCGTCGACGAAACAAGAGAGTTCCATTCGAACAAAGAAATAACTCACCACAACACCCAAGAATTGTCTATCCGCCAATTCTCAACATCAATTACTTCGGTCACTTCCTTGATATTTTTTGAAATTATGATCATGGATGATGAACCCATGTGGGCTGCCGACCGTGTTGTCGCTCTGACTCTCGGTTCAGCAATCACCATTCCTGAAACCGAAAGAATTTCCATTAAAGGTAACCACTTGACTCTCATCAGGGAAACTAAATTTGAAGGTAGAACCAAAAACTGATCCTCCCAAACCAATCATAAATTCCTCAGAATATGTGATATGTTTAAATTCAGAGGACACGAGAATGAAACCTGTCGCCTAACAATGTTCCCTAATCACTAACTAGAAGCAAAACAAGCTGGACGAGCCTAAACGAAGGAACTATTTGAAACGTGGGATTAACTCGAACCGCTTTCATTAGCCATTTTTTCCCGCAAGCTCTTTTTTCGAATCGACAACCTCGGAGAAAACTGAGCCTTTTCCAACATAAAACAATATAAAAAAAAAATTCTCTAACCGAGTGCTTGGCATTTGTATTAGGAATGCTCAGAAACTGCCATGGTCACAATCTGTCCAAAGGCAACATTATCAAAATCTTTTACCATGGACTCAACAAACAAACCTAAGAATCTAAATCCACAGCTGGTGGGTATTATTACCTTTATAAAACACCAATCAACCTATCATTCTCAAAGACAAAGTCGTACTCAAGCTCGACTGGGCTAAAAACCAAAAAACCAAATCATCTCTTAAGAAAACCATTGCTTTCGCCGTTGAAGGTAGCAATAATTCCGACACTGATAAAATTATGGCTCGAATGGATGCCATGACCATGAAAATGGATGCTCAGTATAAAGATTTTCAATCTCGTTCAAAACAATCAAACCTTGACGATGATGACATTCCCATGTCACGTGAAGAAGAAGCCAAATTCATGCAAACTTTCCATCGTACTCGTTTTTACAATGATTACCGCGATCGTGATTCCAACCGCGATAATTGGCGTTCAAGCGGAAGACACGATTACAACCGAGACAACTATCAATCTCATTATGATGATAAACCCGATCTTCGAAAACAACTAAGCGATTTCATAAAAGATCAACACTCGACCAACTCTTTTGTCAAAGACACCTTCATGGATCTAAAAAACAAACTTGAAACAACAACAAAAAACCAGCAAGCCTCAATTTAAAATCTCGAAGCTAAATTCGACAGACTTGCTGACAAGCAATCTGGTCGACCTTCTGGATCTCTTCCTAGCAACACTCAACCTAACCCAAAAGGTAGTTCATCTAAACCTTACCAACCATCGCAAGCTCGAAACGAGCATGTAAATGCCGTATTTACACGGAGTGGTAAATCCTATGACCCACTAGATAACCCAAATGATCAACAAAACAATTCCAAAACTCCTATCAACTTTGATAGCGATGATGAAGTTGATGAACCTACACCTCAACCCAAACCTAAAACACCAAAACCAGTTAAAGAAACACCGATACCCAAACCATACAAAACAAAAAATCCATATCCTCAACGCCTCAAAAAAGAAAAAATGGAAGTTCAATATGGAAAATTCCTCGACCTGATCCGAGCCGTTCGAATCAACATACCTCTTATCGATGTTTTAGCCGGAATGCCCAACTATGGCCAGTTTCTCAAAGAACTCGTAAATAATAAACACAAAATCGAACAAATCTCAGTCGCGTTCCTAAGAGATGAAAGTTCCGGCAATACTTCAAAACAAAGTTCCACCAAAACTTGAAGACCCCAGAAGTTTTCTTGTTCCATGTAATTTCAACAAAGCTTTCTCACGTAATGCTTTAGCCGACCTTGGTGCTAGCCATTAATCTCATGTTGTATCTCTCTATCTCTCTCATCATCTCCGAAATTATCTCTCAAAACTCTCAAACACATTAAAATGAGCGTAAGATTAGCCGATCGATCATTCTAATACCCTGTTGGTAAATTCACCTTCCCTGCCGATTTTGTTATTCTAGAAATGGAAGAAGATAGTAAAGTTCCCTTAATCTTAGGAAGACCTTTTCTTTACACTGCCGATGCATTAATTCAAGTCAAACAGAAGAAACTCAATCTCAGAGTTGGAACTGAATGATTGATCTTTCACATCGATTATGCGATGAAACACACCTATTCAACGATGATACATGTTTCAGTATCGATGTCATCGACGAAATCTTAGAAGAAGATTTTGATGCTCTTCTAGACGAAGGTAGTGAAATCCTCCATTTCATCGAAGGAACCATCCTTGAAGAAAAACACTTTGCGATTACGATGATTCATGGCAATGACTGCCGATGAAAATTCTGAATCCGAATCCGACACCAAAGAACCACCATTTGAAAAATCACCTTTAACACCGATTACAAGATCAAAACATCATAAAAAGAACTCTTATGGGATCTTGAACTCAAACCTCTTCCTGGTAACCTGGAGTATGTATTCTTAGAAGAACCCTCTTTTCTTCCTGTTATCATATCATCTTAGCTTTTTGAAGAAAACAAAAATAAACTCGTATTTGTTCTTAAAAGACATAAGCAAGCCTTTGCTTGGAAAATAACATACATTCCTAGAATTTGTCCATCTTTTTATAAATATAAAATTCAACTCCTGGAAGACAAAAAACCAGTTGATTAGAAACAAAGAAGATTAAACCCAAACATGCAAGAACTTGTAAAAAAAGGAAATAGTTAAACTGCTCGATACAGGTATCATTTATCCGATTGTCAATAGCCCTTGGGTAAGCCCGATTTACTGTGTACTGAAGAAAGGTGGTATCACAGTTGTTACTAACGAAAGAAATGAACTTGTCCCAATGATGTATAGTTTTTTAATACGTATAATAATATAAAGTATAGAAAATTCCAAACTACCTCGAGGACAAAGGTATAGGAAAAATCCTTAGAAAATACTACACGTTTAACCGGTAAGTGATTACTAGGTCCTTTTCCTAAAGACTTATGAAATTGAGACCTTGTTTGTTATTTGGACAATGACTTGAATTGGTTCAAAGATGATTTATTTTCTAAAATCATAATAGTGAGCAAATAAAGGGACAATTAAACCTAACTATGAAAAAATAATAATGGGAAACAAAGTAAACACGACAAATAAGCTAGAATACTAAAATTAAACCCTAAATACTTTTCTAAACTTTTTCTAATCCTAAATGACTATTTAAAAGTAAAAAGCTAAGGAAATTCTAAACCCGTAGAGTAAATTGAGGCTAAAAGCGAAGAAACGAAAAACGGAATCGAATCACGTTTTTAATAATTGCACTTTCAAAAAATTAACCAACGAAAGTAAATTTCAACTTAACCTAGAATATGAAAAAGAAAATTTTGTAAAAAAAGAAATATTATTTTTGATTATTTTTTACGATTTTTTAAGTTTTAAACAAAAATTAATGCACGAAAATATAAAAACTTGACTAAAAATACTGAGAAAATTCATAAAATCACAAAAGTTATAAAGGATTGTATGATAATAAGTCCTTACGAAAAAACTGAAAAGAAAAAGCCAGGAAAAAGGAAATAAGCCCTCGAAGTGCTTATGAAAAAAAGAACTCAAAAAGATAGGTAAAACTATGTGTTTGCAAACTTGGACGTAAAAGTCCCAAGGGCACGTTGTGTTGAGAGGGTGTGTGTGATAGCCTTATAAAGGTGGTGAGACAAGTGTTTGAGGTCGGGGGTTCGAGTCATGCCACCCCCGACATCCTTGTTTCTCCCCTTTTTATTTTTATTTGCAAAAACTAAAAAGTAAAGTTGTAAAACACTATAATAAGCTATTTTAGTGAAAACAACTTTTCTAAAAGTCACTAATCAGCTAGAAACAACTTAAAAATCAGACAAACTACACTTAGCCATTGTTTTTTACTTTTAAACAAAACTAAAAAAGCTAAAAACTTGTAATAATCTACACTTGGACTAATAAGCTATAAGTGACCTTGAAGACTACACAAATAAGCTAGTCTAGACAGAAAAAAGCACAAAGAACGGGCAATAAGCGGAAAAAGCACTATGGATAAATCTCAACGCAAACCCAGACAAATAGAACAAACTTTGAGCTTAATTTTCAATAAGTTAAAAGATCCCTATAGACTTTATTTTATTCTATCTTAAACCCTGGAGAGCCCAAAAAGCTCTCTAAAGACTTCATTTGAAAGCATTTTGAAATTCATTTTCTTATTGAAAAATCTATTTGAAAACTGCTTAATTTACTCAGTAGGAGCTGAGTACATTTTTAGTTTTGAAAAGACAAATTGCTTATTTTGAGCTTAAAAACAGATAACCAAATGGACTTTTAAAAGCAAATTAAGCTGAAATAGATCTACTATTACCTAAAATCTACTTGTGAACAAAATTTGAAAACTTAAAACCTACTTTTACTCTCTGAAATCTAAGCTAGAAATTGGCTATTAGGCTATTTAACTATCCTGATGCCAATTAATTAATTGACACCCCTAAAGAGTCAAAACTTAAAACTAAAAGTGTAGGCTAATGATCTATGTTTCTACACTATGTAATAACTAAAACTAAAGACAATTTGATTAATGAATCTAGCTTGAACAAACTCAAACTCAAAATGCTCAAACACCTGAGCTTATGGCCACATATTCAAACAACCTACACATAAGCTATCTATAAACTTATTTAACCTAAAAGAACCTTCAAAACCTAATCTTATAAGCTTAACATGTGAGATTGAAACTCAATTTATAAGGCCAAATGGCTAAGGGCAGTACTAACTTAAGTTAGTACTGCCTGAACCAAACACCCCTTTAAAATGTGAAATCTCATTTTTAGCTTATAAAATTAAGAGATCAGTTTTGAAACTCAAATACCAGATTATATCAAGCTTATAACAAACCTAATGAACAAATTTAAGCAACTAATAAAGCAGAATTAATAAGCTACAAGACTATGCTAATATTTTTGGTATTTTTGGCTGTTTTATAACAAATAAGTGCAACTAAGATTTTAAACTATCAATCAAACATCATAAGAACATAACAACTATAATAAGCACTATTAAGCAAAACTAAACAGCATAATAGTAAATAGCAATATAAACTAATGTTGCAGTTAAAACTAGAAAAAGGAAAATAAGACTTACAAAGGCCTTTGCCACAACAAGGCTTATCAAATGCACTTATACTAATCAACAAGCTCTAGCTTATCAATAAATAAGCTAGTAATCCTGGACACCCTTCATGTCTGGTTTCCCTTTCCAAATTTAAGCTGAAGTAATTTTTGGGAGTAAATTTTGAGTAACAAAAATGCTCATTATAGCTTTTTAAGAGCTTAAATAAGAGTATATCTAGCTTATATTTAAAATACAGCTTAATTTGAACTTTAGAAGCTTACAAGAGCTTCTAACCATAATTCATTTAAAAAAAACAGATTACCAAGTGCACAATATGAAAACTAAACTTATTAATTGATATTAAAAAAAACTACCCCCGTGATTACAAGCTTTGTAATGGAAAGTTACATTGATTAAAAAACGATAAGCTAAAAATACATTTATAAATGTTACACTAAAAATTACACTAAAAACTACTCCTAGATATCTTTTGTGAGTGAGTGAGGAGCTCTTAATAGGTAGAGAGAGAATCTTCCTGGTCTTTTTCAACCAAAACAAACAACCCGACCACAAACACCACACCAACACCAAAACCCCAAAAAAAACCACCCCACCCCCCCCTCCCCCAAACAACCCAACCAACCCACCACCCACACCCCCCCCCCCCCCCCCCCCCCCCCCCCCCCCCCACCCCACCCCCCTCCCCCGCTCCTCTTGGATTTGATCTTAACCCTTGAATCCTTGCCAATCATTAGATGCCCTGCCTTCACCGTTGGATCAAAGATGTGATCACACAGATGCCAGGCGTGCACTCCTTGTGTCACAGCCTTGTGATTCTTTTGGCTTGCTTTTAGTGTAAAATTTCCCATCAAGGTGTGTTTGTTCAAAATCCCGCGTGTCATTCTTATTAGAGTCTTGACCAATCATAATCCTTTGGTGATGTTTCGTTTTGTTGAGGTGTAGCTTGGTATTAAGCATCTTGTGGCCAAGTGAAAGGAGTGGGTTAATTGGATTTTAATTGAGTTAAAATGAGAAGGGTGAATTGGAGGAGACGGTGAACAGTGAAAACTGTTTTTCCCGCCTCACTAATTGTTAATGTTTTGTGTTTGATGAGGGATTTGGGACGTTGACCTGGTTGGGCTCGTCTTGTTTAAAAGGTTTAGATTGATTAAGAGATAACGACCGTTAGTCATCTATAAAAAAAGACCACTGTGTTAGGGGTTTTAATGACTTATAGTGAATATGTTTTAACTTTAAGTGGCTTATTTGGGTATTTTGAGGGTTTTGTATTTTTGTGAGTTGACCATTGTTGACTAAGGTTGACTTTGTTGACCTTTTGCTAGAAACTTCCGGCTCTTGTGCACTCTATCCGTTCCCGTGTCCGTGTTTGTCCGGTTTTGACCATTTTCTTGTGATTTTTGCAATATCCGTACCTACACATTCACAAACAACAAAATACACAAATACAAGCATATTTTTGCACATTTTGATCATTTAAAGGTCACTTTTGACTTGAAAAGGATATGTGATTTCTCACATATCAAAATTCCCCAAACTAAGTAATTGTCGTGTCCTCACGCAATGTTATATGCCCTAAAACCAAATACCTCAAAACTTCCCCAAACTAATCCTTTGAAAAGTAGCAAAGTCTTTTGTGGGGAGAGTTAAGAAATCACAAGTTTTAAAACACCCTATTTTCCCATTTTTCAAAACTTTTTCCATTTTTATGATGATTTTTTTTATGAAAACTAACTAGAATATTCCGACTTTTGTTATTTCCATAACCGTTTAGGGATCATAGAACAAGATGCATTTCGATCCGAGAATGCCCCAAAAAGGATAAATTTATCGTCCCCGACTTTTCACTTGCTCCAAACCAAGCTTAAAACGAAATCACCGCTAAATATCAGTTAAAATGCTAACACTACTCATATTTGCAACTTGTGAACTTTTCACTCCCGATAATTATTATATCTTAGGTGAATGTGCTATTTTGAATTTCAACCATGGATCAACATTTTGCAAAATTCTATGCTTCACGGGGTTTTATTCACTTGAGAATAAATAGAGTTTGAAGGCGAGATCATCCCATGTAGCGACTTTCGTCTCGGCACATCCTAACCTTGCGGCTAAGTGACCAGGCTTTTGACACCCCACAGAGACTAGTATCGGGACTCACGGACCTTAGGTTTCAAAAACTCTCAGGTTTCCCGTATATACATAGCTTATTTAAAAACTTAAAATGAAATAGTCAAAGTTCAAAAGCATATTTAAATTTAACAAAAAGAGATCTATTTATTAATTCACACTTAATATTAAACATAACATTGATTGCAATTGTAACCCTCGACCTTTTAGAAGGCTGCAACATCGGTTGTGAGCCGGCAAGATGCAGCAAACTTTTATCAGTCTCGGATTATTATTACTATGTGCCTTATTTAGAAGACTGCAACATCGGTTGTGAGCCGGCAAGATGCAGTAAACTTTTATTAGCCCACAGTTTTTATTATTATATTTTTTTTATTTTTCATAATTTCATATATTTTAATATTTTTTTTATTTTTTTTTTACTTTATATAGAGAAGGCTTCTTTTTGAAAAATTCAAGTATAAGTTTGAACTAAGACTAAAATTGATTGCTAAAGTACACATAAAAAATTTTGATTTTAAGTTTAATCTCCAAAAACAGCACGTATTATTAATCCGGTTAGGAGCTTATGGGAGAAAAAGCCACAAATTACATACATGAGCTCTTAAGATTTCCAAATAATCCTTGTTTAGCATCCCACTCATACTTAACTCTATCATTTTTCGTTCTTCGCGAATTTCCGCGAATGCTTAGCCTAAAAGTTAAGGAACAAGCTAGAGCTCAACACGCTCGATCGGGTCAAAATTTATTCTTATTCTACCCAGTAGGAAAGTCAAAATTGTGACAAAACACTTATTTTATTTTTGAAAATTTTAAAATTTTCATATTTTTTTTAAAATTTTGGCGGGAAAACAGGGTACGTGAGAACAACGGGCAAAGGTAGGTAAGATCATATCAAAGATATACTACCCCATACTAAAATTAAACATTGTCCTCAATGTTTCCTAGCCTAAGACTTAAAAACCCCATACTAGAACTCAAAAAGTCGAATGCATAATCCAAGCGTGGAGAAAGTATCACAAAAATCTTAAAGCGTTATATCAGTTAATCCTAAAAGATAAATGTTGTCGATAATAATCTAAGATATCGGATTTCCCGAAAACTAATTGTCCAAAGCCAAAGGCTAGGAAGCTCGAGTGAACCGGGACAAAACACCGAAAACGAGAGTCTTTAAATTTTTTGGGTCAATCCTGCAAACAATCACAAACACAAACAACAAGGATCGGAAGAGTACAAGCCTCCTCACATCACAATAGAAATAAGAAAGAAAAAATAGATAAGCATGGGGTGCCTCCCACGAAGCGCTTTGTTTTTGGTAACCGAGTCACATAGCTTGACTCGATCCCCGAATTCATTCGTCCTTGGAGAAAGTTTAGAGATCCTGGACTACCTTGGGTGGTAAGTCCCCTCCGAAGTAATGCTTCACACGATGACCATTCACCTTAAAGTTTGGACCATCAGGTTGAGATAACTCGATGGTTCCATATGGAAAAACTTTGGTGATGGTGAAAGGTCCTGACCAACGAGTTTTAAGCTTTCCCGAGATATAATCTTTTAGACGAGAGTTGAAGAGTAAAAACCGATCACCCAACATTGAACAATGCGGTTTAGATGTTTGTGTCATGAAGCTCTTCGTCCCTCCTTTATAATATCAAAGAAATCTCGTAAGCTTGATCACGAAGCTCATTAAGTTCATTAAGTTGAAGCTTTCGGTGATCACCCGCGGTTTGAAGATCAAAATTAGCATGTTTCAAAGCCCAATATGGTTTATGCTCTAACTCGATAGGTAAATGGCAAGACTTTACGTATACTAACTTGTAAGGCGTACAACCAATCGGTGTTTTAAAAGCGGTACGAAATGCCCATAAAGTGTCATCTAGTTTGTCGGACCACGAGGTATGTTTTCTCCAACCGACCTTCAAAATAACATTTTTAAGCCACGATTGTACACCTCTACATAACCGCTCGTTTGATGGTGATAAACGGTAGCAAGACGATGAGTTACCCCATACATAGACATTACTTTAGCAAATTGATCATTAGAAAAATAGGTCCTATGATTGTTTATAATAGCTCTAGGTGTTTCGAATACGGTCAAAAAGGAGATTCAAAACTATAACTACAACTCGACATCATTTGTGAGGAGCGCCTTTTGCTTCCACCCACTTTGAAGATAATCAACTGAAATGAGGATGTATTTGTTTTTCCACGTGAAGACAAAAGGTCCTATTAAAATCGATACATCATACATCGAAATTTCACAAAACTTTAATAACGTTTTGAGGCTCTCATCCTCGATTTGAGAAATTTTGCCTTACTTTGACACGTATCACAAGATTAGATCATAGTAATAGGCATCTCGATATATGGTCCTTCCAAAAGAAACCGGCATCAAAATACTTTTCGAGCGGTGAGATTGGCACTATGATGGCCCCCGGTGGGTCCTTCATGACAAGCTTTGAGGATATCATTAGCTTCTTGCCCATGCACACACCTTCGAATGATTTGATCCGCACAAATCCGAAAAAGATAGGGATCGTCCCAAAAGTAATGTTTAACATCCTTAAAGAATTTCTTCTTTTGTTGGGACGACATCCCTTTGACGATAAAATTCCCCGCATGGAAATTTGCAATATCAGCAAACCATGGGGTACTTCCACTAGATATAACTCCAAGAGTTTTTAAAGGAAAATTTTCATTTATGTCTTTATTTTCTAACACATCCTTATGAGGATTCTTAATTCTAGATAAATGATCGGCCGCGAGATTATCCGTTCCTTTTTTTATCACGGATGATGATATCAAATTCTTGTAGGAGGAGAACCCGCCAGAGCAATCTCGGCTTAGCATCTTGTTTACTAAGAAGGTATTTAAGAGCCGAGTGATCCGTATACACTATACTTATGGATAAGACAAGATATGGCCAAAACTTTTCAAAAGCATAAACTACGGCAAGCATTTATTTTTCCGTCGTAGTTTAATCAATTTGAGCTTCGCTCATTGTCTTACTAGCATAATGTATAGGCTGAAAATGCTTCGTCTTACCGCACCAATCGCAAAATCACTAGCATCACACATAAGTTCGAAAGGTAGGTTCCAATCGGGGACAACTAAGATCGGAGCTTCGGTAAGCTTCTTTTTAAGAGTCTCAAAAGCATCAATACAATCTTGAGAAAACACAAATGGTGCATCTTTCTCAAGGAGGTAAGTCATAGGTCTAGAAATCTTAGAAAAGTCTTAAATAAATCATCGGTAAAAACCGGCATGACCTAAGAAACTCCTAACACCTTTTACGGTGGTTGGATGAGGTAGCTTAGCGATAACATCGACTTTAGCTTGATCGACCTCAATCTCGGACTTTGATATTTTATGACCTAACACAATTCTTTCTTTACACATAAAATGGCACTTCTCCCAATTTTGAACTAAATTCGTGTCTTCACACCTTTTTAGCATTTTGTCTAAATTGGAGAGGCAAGTAGCAAAACTATCCCTAAAAACCAAGAAATCATCCATGAAAACTTCCATAGTCTTTTCGATCATATCATGGAATATGGCCATCATACACCTTTGGAAAGTACCAGGAGCATTACACAAGCCAAATGGCATGCGACGGTAAGCGAAAGTTCCATAAGGGCATGGAAAGTAGTTTTCTCTTGGTCTTGGGGATCTATTGGGATTTGAAAATACACCGAAAATCCATCTAGAAAACAATAAAACTCATTTCCGGCTAATCTTTCTAACATTTGGTCCATAAATGGCAACGAAAAATGATCTTTACGAGGTTCATTTAATTTCCTATAGTCAATACAAACTCTACACCCGGTAACTAATTGTGTTGGTATCAATTCATTATCTTCATTAGCAACAACAGTTATACCACCTTTCTTGGGTACACAATGAACAAGGCTTACCCATGGATATTTAGAGATCAAGGGTAAATCATTTCCGTCATCAAGGAGTTTGATTACTTCCTTTTTGATTACCTCATGAATTTTTGGGTTAACCCGTCTTTGACTTTGTACCGAGGTTTATAATCTTCCTCCATCAAGATTTTGTGAGGCAAAAACGATGGTCCAATACCTTTATGGTCGTGATTTTTAAACAATGGACCCGATTAATGTGATTTAAGCAACCTTTAGGAGGGCTTCATCATTTTTCATCATCTTTAAACTTTTTGCAATAATTACGGTAAACTTATCGGTTTCCCTCTAAGTAAGCAATATTCCAAATGAGATGTAAATTTCTTTTAAATTTAAATTCTAATTCCGAAGCTCTCCCAATTGAAATTTTGCCACTTAGTCACTTCACTTGCATTAGGTCCATTTGAAGTTGAAAACTGTCAATATTTACAAATCTTTCAATCAAAGCAAATATCTTCCTTCCAGATCAAAATCGGCATATCAATTTCCTGTGAAATTGAATCATCTTTGAGATAAGCCTCGATCTCTTCCAAAATGAAGTCACTTCCCTCGAACGGAGTGAGGGAAGGAGAAGAGTCAGAAATAATGGGCTCAAAAGTCAGGATGGGATTGCCACCCATAGATTTATTAGAAAAACCAAGCACTTCTTGAGCATACTCCTCACAAGCAACGTCAATGACGTCTATTCGGTTTACCGACATATCATCATATGTAGAGGAGTATCTCGTAGTTTGATTGAGATTAAAAGTTACGGCTTCGTCATTAACCCGAAGGGTTATTTCTTCTCCATAAACATCAATTAAAAGTTACGTCCGGGAATCCCTCAAGAAGGATCTCTCGAGAATGAGGGGAACCCGAGGATCGACATCAAAATCAACAACAACAAAGTCGGTAGGAAAATGAAACTTCCCCACTTTGACGAAGACGTCTTCGGCGACTCCTTTAGGACGAGTAATGGATCGATCCGCTAGCTCGAGAGTCATCCGAGTGGGGGTAAGTTCAGGTAGGGAAAGCTTCTTCCATATGGAAAGAGGCATAAGATTTATGCTAGCGCCAAGATCGGCCAAGGCGTGCATTCAACCATTCCCGAAAAACACATGGTACTAAAGAAACACTTTATTGCCGTGGGGGGGGGGGGGGGGGGGGGGGGGGGGGCCGGATCTCCAAGATTTCCGGGAAAGAACCATACTCGGTGTGGGGGGGAAACCCCCACACACCTTCCCCAGTGACAGCACTCTCTCTATCTCACAACGCTACATACCAAACAGACACCCACCACAATGAAGAGCGAGCATGGGGGGTCAGCTCAAAAAACAAAAAGAAAACCCGTACGGTATCTAGCTAATTACACACAAATACAACTTTCTTTTCCTTGGAGCTCAACGAGCCAACATAGTGCGTCGCGCACTCTACCTCAAGAGAGCGAGAACACACACAAGGCAAATTTTGGCATCAATAAAATATCTGGTTTGCGCGTAATTTTTCTAATTCTACCCAACAACCGCCAAACACGAAACTTAAATATACTCACACGGTGAGGGGGATGTACATAATAAAGCTCCTAAATTATTTCGACCGATATCTCTCTCTGCTATGTTCCAACGCGATAAATATCTCACTCATTGTGGCGTCGCGAGTGGTCTAGAACTAATAACAATCTGAGACAAGCAATCACTCGGAAGGGGACGTGAGAGTGAAAGGTTGTTGCATAAGTGTGATTTGGTGATTGTCAACACACACACCAAATCCGAGACACACTCAAATCATATCTACGAGTGAGCGAGAGGCTATGGAGGTAAATGATTATAATTTTATATCAGTAGTATATATATTGGGGGAGGATGGGGGGGGTTATATAAGGGGATAAAAACACACTATAAATAAAACATATTGAAACGTATCTATACCCGATATTTAAAATAAATGGGAATGGGGTTAACCGGAGATTGGATGTGAGCGGTACTTCCTTGGAAATTAGTTTGCTCCTTATCCGTTGTCTCCTCAGTTTCTCGTTCCACTACCTTTTTTGGAGAAGGATTAGTAGGAATCGAGGGTCCCTTATAAGCAACACCACTTCGAGTAGTGATTGCTTTCATCTCACCCTTCGGGTTAGGAATAGTATTACTCGGAAGAGTACCCGAAGTTGAGGCTTGGTTTTGGAAGAATCCACTTAACATATTCTGCAAATTATTTTGAAAAGCATTTTGTTGATTCATCAAGACGGTTTGTTGAGTCTTCATTGTATTTTGAATTTCATTCTTAAATTCTCCTTTCAACGAGTTGATTTGATTTTGCATATTTCTCATCATTTGGTCATTAGATTTCATGTAACTTGAAAACTCATTTGAAACACCTTGTTGAACTTGATTATTAGGAGCTTGAAAAGGTTGGTTTTGAAATCCTTGATTTTGAAAATTTAGAGCATGATTAATTGGAGCTTAAAAACCTTGATTTCCATGAAAATTATTTCCCCGATTAAAATTATTTCCTTGACCTTGATTTTGATTATACCTATTTTGACTATTTTGCATCGGAGCAAAACCGGGTGGTGCCATTTGGTTGCTAGCACGGTTTGGAGGGGCTACTTGATTGTAAGTACCCGTTGCCGCACAAACACTAGATTGATTGCTATCGGTAGCATTACAATTATAGTAAGCATGGGCATCACCACAAATAACACAAGATTCCTCAACCGCTTTAACCGTAGCGGGAGTGACAACTTTCTTAGAAACAATCTCAACTAAGGTCAAAATTTGGTCCGCAAGCTTATCAATTCTCTCATCCGTCTTACTAGAACTCTCCCTAGAAGTCGTATTCACCCTAGAAACATTCGATTTGTTTCGTGAATAACAAACTTTCGACTTGTTCTCAATTATGTTCAAGGCCTCTCTAGTAGTCTTACTCAAAAGATTTCCACCCGCCGCGGCATTTAAGGAGTCTTGATCATTCTCATTTAAACCATTATAGAAGGTATCAATTTGAGTTAACTCCGTAAATCCGTGGTGGGGACATGCTCTAAGCATTTCCTTAAATCGTTCCCATGCCTCTCCAAATGTCTCCTCGAATTTTTGAGTAAATCGAGAGATTTCATTCTTGCGGTGGGTGGTCTTCGAGGGAAGAAAAAATTGATTCACGAATTTGTTTACGAGATCGCCCCAAGTCAAGATAGAATTAGGAGGTTCTTTATCGTACCAAACTCTAGCGGCCCCCTCGAGTGAATATGGAAACATCATGAGTTTAATCACATCATTCGGCACATCCCTAAATTTCAAAGTCGAGGTAATCCTTTTGAAATTGTTAATATGAGTATGGGGATTTTCCCTCTCAAATCCATGAAATGGGTTAGCTTGGACTAATTATAGCAAATTCATCTTAATCTCAAAATGATCCGCATTAATTTCCGGTATGACGATAGCTTCTCCATACCCTTCCGTGGGTGCTTGAAGTAGCTCTTCCATTGTTCGATTATCCGCCATTGGTGCAACTTCAACGATAGTACGAAGCTCGGGTTTGACTATATTTGGAGCACGTCTTCTATTTCGACGTCTCTGAATGGTTACGGATGAATTATTTGGAAAATAGGAATTTCTAGTGCGCATGCACTACAAAAATAAAACCGATAAAACAAACGAGGAGAGAAAATATATACACAAAAATTATTTTTGTTTCACCGAATAATCAACAAACTTAGGGTAACTCCCTTAAGTGAAACTTGCAAGCAAGCGGGGGACGTAGTGGAGCGAATCGCCTTAAAAACGTTTGTCCCTTCGGGTTGTAGTTCCTTGGAACAACCCTCCTAATAGCTTATTTCACAAAAGAGGTGCGCCTTTTTCGTAAGTGACACAAGACGGTTACTTTTTTTGAATCTTTGGATTGGGAACTTATTAATGGATATTCACAAAATCTCTAGTAAGAGAATTAAATTGCTTTGTGTATTTTTGTTTTTTTAAGAGAACACAATAAAAATCGTAAAATCCAGAAGAGCAAATATTTTTTTGTATTTTCTATTTATTTATACACTTCTATATATAGTAAAAAGAAAAAGAAAAATATTTTTTACTTTTTTTTTATTTTTAACTTTTTTTATATTTTTGAATTTTTCCAAAAGACGTAACTTTCGAAGACGAAAGGTTCTCCAAATCACGATCGACAAATTCAAACGAGAGAATCTTAACACAATTTCCCGGCAGCGGCGCCAAAATTTTGATACGACTCAAATTATATATATGTATACTATCAAAGTATAAGAAATTCACAAATAATCCTTGAGGACAAAGATTAAAAGTAAATTCTACACAAAATATCGTACGTTAACTGGTAAGTGTTCACCGGGTCGTTTATACCCCAAGAATTATGAATTGAAACTCCGTTTTTGTTTGGACAATGATTTGAATGGTTCCAATATCTTTGATTTCGAAAACTAAATCCTACTATTGGGCAAATAAAGGCACATATAAAAATATCTACAAAAACGTTAACGGGATTAAAAGAAACGCAACTAAAAAGCAAGTATATCAAATTTGAGACCTACGAAAGCAAATTTAATTCCTAAACCTAAAATATGATAAAAGAAATTTTTATAAAAAAGAATTTTATTTTTTTGATTATTTTTTTATTTTTTAGGATTTTTTAAAGTTTTTAATAAAAATAAAATGATTAAAAATACCAAACTAGTCTTAAAAATTCTAGGAAAATTACTGAGAGTGTATGATGTAACACCCCCCAAAATCAGGTAGCAGCGGAATGGTAACATTGGGGTGCTACGTCAAAGTACAACAATCAAGATATAGGAAACGACCTTTAAATGGACGTTTTAAGATAAGATTTCATTCGATGCCGTAGCAAAATATCAGAGTTCATACATTAGGTTCCATATGTTGTAAAAGTCATAAACATTTCAAGTACATATTTAATTAAACAAAAGCTTTATAATACCAAAAGATGACTTAAGTTTTTTTTAAAGATAATAAAAGTTGCATAAACTTTAGATAAAACACATAATCCGTCTTCATAGATATCCGCTACGGCTCCCGTCCAATCTTCATACCCTAGAACCTGAAATTACATGCTAAAAGTCAACACAAAGGTTGAGTGAAATCATAGGTTTATCAGTAAAAAGGGTGGACCACAAGATTGAAGTAATAGTAGACTCTGAAAAACACATTCAGAAGTCCAAAACATTTTATTATTGCATTCTAAGCTTCATGAACCGAAGCCTTTAACTAGATTAGTGCCCCAATCAGAAATAGGATGTTGCTAAACACCCTAACACCTCCTCTCAATGATAAATGCACCCGATCAAAATAGTGGACTCAAGTTAAAGGTGGGGATTGTCAGTCCAGATTGATCTATCCACAACACTCGCACTTTACTATAATCGCAATTAAACGGTTATGATAAGTAGGGACTTCACGGCAATAAGGTAAACTTAGCATTTAATAATAGGCAGTAATCTTGGATAGCATACAACTTTGAAAAAACACTTGTGTCCAAATAGTAAAACAAGCAATGTAATTCACCCCGTAGATTTGTTAAAAACAATTTTAGAAAAGGTGGCTATGAACTCACCTGAGTGAATGGTAATCAAACAAGTTATTCACAATAGAAAAAATGCGTCACGAAGGAGTCCGAAGCAACCTAATCCAATATAGGTCGTATATGTACTAACACTTTGGACGTATAGGCTATCCTACTATCGTTTCGGGCTATTAATAATTAAAGGTATGTAGGAACGTTTTATGAAGGAGCTAGGACACTTTAAATCGTAAATCCAACAACTCGTCGATACGCCACCCCGAAGAGGCCTCATCATTATGAAACTCCCTAGTAATATAGTACTTTGATACTAATACCACATATAACTCTATATAGCTACATCACCATCTAAACGTTTTAGTGAAATCATATTTATAAAGTAAAAACGTTTATAAGTATACTTTAGTAAAACTGGCGTAACTTTCTCGTTTTTAATCCGTTTCTTTCGTTTCTTACGTCCACGCCTTCGTATTAAGACGAGTTATCAAAATATAGCATTTTCAAAATCTTAGTTTTTCTGATGAATAGTGATTTTACTGTTCACAACAGCTACATATTTATTTTTATAGGTTTAGTTATCGTAAATCTCGTAAATGTCGTAACTTATTCGTTTTAACTCCGTTTTTAGCGATTCTTTCGAGTACGTTCTCGTATTTAAAAGTTTTATCATATTAATGATGTTTTAAAAATATAAGTTTCTGTGGTGAATAGTAAATTTTTTATAAAAATAGTTTTATAAAAGTATATATTTAACGTAAACTTGAAATCGTCGTATCTTTTTCGTTATAAATCGGTTTTTCGAGTTTCTTATCATTTTGGAATCGTCATGAGATGTATTATCTTTATAATATGTTAAACTTACTGTCTAAAATACGAAATCCAACAGCCCACAAATGTCTTTAATCTCACATGAAATCATAAACTTTCCTTAATTAACTTTTAATCACTAGTTTATACTTAAACATTTTCCACTTAAACCAACATGTTAACATACTTATAATTCCTTTATTCCATGATATTATCAACTACACAACATATGTAAAAGTGTTCAAAATCATAACCACAAGTAGAAATATGTTTTACATGTTTAAAAGTATCCTAATGGTGATTTAGTTATATAGAACATGTAAACACATAAAAATGATAAAAGTAAAGGCATAAAGGTTTATAGATAACCTTAATGAGATGTAGTGTGATGAACCAAAGTATCTAAACCCTTGTTTAGATTTTTAAACCAAGCTTCCAAACCTTTTTGTATAACCTTAGATATGATGTAGTAATGCTTGTATAAGTGGTAGAAAAATTTGTATGGATTGTGTGGGGTGTTGTGGTTTAGCCGTGGGTTTTGAGGAGAGCACAAGAGAGAATGTGTGAGTTTTCACCTTAAGAAATGAGAGTGTATGTGTTTCTTATTAGTTGCTTCCTATATATACCTCAAAGACTAGTCAAAGTCTTCATGGAAAGTCTTAAGACATAAGGAGGGTCTTAAGGAAAATGGTTGGTCAAAGAAACATAAGTTTTAATGAGGTTGAAGATGTACATTGCCTAGCTAGTAAAGTGAGCTAATGGTTCCCTAAAGTGGGAAGCATCCCACGAAAATAAGGAGGGGGAGGGAGTATATGTGATATTTTCTTGTTATATTACTTGTATGTAATGTTATTTGAAGTTTAAAGTCATTTATAAAATGTGTAGATGTATAACTTGTAATGCATAGGCCTAAGTTAGTTTATTTTATGTATAATATGACTAACAATGTTAACATGGGTAAAGTTTTATAAAACTTTAGGTATTGGGTATAAAAATGGGTATTTGTTTAAGCGTAGATTAATTTTGGTGCTTCCGGTTATGCCTAAATGTATTTTATTGCGAAACGTAAATGTTTTACGTAACCAATAAAAATAAAATATAAAAAGTTGATTATTACTTTCAAAAAAAATATATTGCTTGCTTGACGAAAACTTTAATTCGTTTGGTGTCCGATTACGCTAATTGTTGATTCGTAATTTACGCGATTTAACTTAACTATTTAAAATTAAAAGTAAACGCGTACGAGAAAAAAATAATTAGTAAAATAGATGACGTCGTAAATGACCTGAAAATACGGAATGTTACACTATTCCTAATATATCTCATGCATATCACTTTAGCAGTACTAACTATTTATACCAACAGTATTAACTACATAACTAACAGTACTAATAAACTGGCAGTACTAACACTTTGTACTGGCAGTACTAACTATTATATTAGCAGTACTAATGACTTAAACTATTTCTTCTAATCTTCAGTAGCAGTAGTTTCTTCAATCAGCAGTATTAACTTGAGACGCCTTTATTCCCAACACTAGGACTGACAAGTGTTCGACACCCTACTTACCACGAAACTACTACCGATCAGGTACACTGTCCGTTAAAGTGTTGTTTTTTATTTAGTCGGCAAAATATAAATCTAAAACTTAAATCAATTAAATATACACCACACAATGACACATCACAAACCCATATCCCAAGCATGACGTAACATCATATATAGCATAGGCAACTCCAATAACAACAAACGTAAATCAATAAGCATGCATAGAAGATGTGTAATTAGCATTGAAACACAAACCGTTGTCACAACCGTGGGACACCAACATTAGTAATACAGCAACTTTAGCAACAAACAACGTAAATCAATCGGTACGCATAGAAGCTGTGTAATTAGTATTCACGCTCATTCGTATATCGTAACAGGAAAGAATTGAAAGGCTCGGATAAGAGGTAAAAGTTTTGAGAAAATTGAAGTTTGTCACGGCTGCATACATCATCAGCTGCCTAGCCAAGCAACAGACTTCAATATCCTCTACTAAAGCCACTTCTATTCATCATCGCCTTATGAGTCGAACTGCATAATAAGGATTTTATCGCACATGCATATGTTCCGTATTTAAACAATCAAATAGCAAAAGATATGTAGCGGTTGCACACATAATGCTGTTATGCCCTACCAAGTGACATGTCGCTTTTGACGTCACATAAAAGCAACATAAACGCAAGGCAATATCGACAAAGTCTTAACAAAAACCATTTAACCCTTGATTTTTTAACATGTATTAAACCAATTGATATGCCACTTACAGTAAACATGTGTTTTCACAAAAAAACATGAATGACACACCAGTTGGCTTAATGACACAACACGGATATGGTCGCCGACAAACTATGAACAAAGGAAGAAACATAAGACGCCACATGCTTTAAACTAAACTTACATCAGCAAAAGCCAATCAACAGCAACCACATTATGAAAAAGCAAACCTATATAAGCAACTTCTTAAGCATGCATTCGACTGAATAAAACATAACATGAAAAATGTACACAATGCATACAAATAAACATTTTGAAAGACTAAAACCGCATCAACAATTGTTTAAGCAAACATTCAATTTAACACAACATAACACGAAAAACATTCAATGAAACACAACAGAAGTCCAAAAACGTATTAACAAACAATATGAATCCAGCAACATGCATACAAAACTGACATCGAATATGGAACCTACTCATGGTCTATAATTTTTTAAAGACAATAACATAAACCTATGATGAAATACCTGATGGTTTAGCGATTGCGTAAAAAACAATTCCCCATCAGCGACATAAACATGTGTCACTTCACGCGCTCAAATCTGTTTCAGTCATATCTTTTTTCACCAACTACCATCTCATTCATACTTATTCAAGAACAAAATAATTTTGCTGTGATATGTGAGCGGCAGACCAGATAAAGGGGATTCATATCTGGCATAGCTGCAAGCACACTATCGTGCTGCCGTGCCCAAAGCCGAGTCAGTATCAGCTTTCACAATCTAACAACCTATTGTGGACGTAAAGCAATAAATGCGTTAATGCAATAGTTTCTTTGTTGTGTGCGACACGCCATAGCTACAAGCATAACTTGATGCTGTCCTGCCAATTCAGGCACCAAACTTGTCGGTTTCAAATGATTAGGTGGCTCAGATAAGTGTCTAAAGCATTCTTATTCATTATCTCCTAGTTAAGGTATCATACAATACACGTCATGACTCCAAGCATAACTTGATGCTGCCCTGCCAATGCATGTGCAAACAGTTGTACATTTTGAAGGATCAATTGGCTCAAAGAAGTTCTTAAAGCAACAAACAATATTGTAATTGCCGAGGTTAGCAAACAACCATAAAAAAGAATGTTATCTAAAAAATATAATATCTTTTCAACTACTATCAGGATCAACACGTAAATTGCTTTTGCATATTATTCTTGACCAACCTATGTGCGCGTACAACATCACATTCGATGCTTTAGACGCTCATAGGCTGCTCAAGAATTAGCACACATCATAAAGCAATTTAATTACATTTATTGGTACTTGCAACTTTGACAGTCTATAGGATATCAATAGTATTGCATAAACAAACTCTTCAAAATGCAATTGTTTTTTAAACAACTATTAGTATTATGTATAATAAGGCTAGGATCTGTAAGTAAGGCATCGTCATGAGACACCCATCATGGCTGCAACCACGACTTGGGCATGGCTGCCCTACCAAGATACAAGGCTCAATAAAACAGTAATACCCGTTTATAAAAAACATAAATGCAAAAAAATATTGTCATCGCCTTAATCAGCATATTATAACTTTATTTTAAAGAGCGGTATTTTCCAAATCATGATTTCCTAGCACTCTCATCACTCTCACGTAACCGTCCCACTTCACGCGTGTCTTTAAGTATCGGTCGACTCATATTAGAGCTTAAGTTTTTGAAAAAACAGAATTCCGCCATGGCTGGAAACATAATAATTTACCTAGCCAAGTTACGGACGCTTACGACCCGCGTCGAAGCTACTCATTTTCATCATAGCCTGTTATAGTCCTTAGATATGCGATCAGAATTTTTTTAATATCAAGCATGCCTTGGTTAGAAGTCATTTGTTCTAATCATCAACCACGCGTGATAGTGCCAAAACTCCTATCACATTCCAATAAACAGTTTTGCGTCATGTGGCCAGGCAACACGAAAACAACTCTAACTTAGAGGTAAATTTCATTTCCATTGACTGATCATATGAACGCAAAGCCATTAGTATGAACTGGAAGAAAGTTCATCTTTTAAGCAAGAACAAAGTAACTCACATTCTTACGTCCTCGTTCTTGTTTGTTCATGTTGAGCAAACTGTTAGACACACATACCAGATTCCCGAACAACATGTCACTTTCTGAAGCGGGACAAAAGGGTCTGCTAGAACAGATAAAGGCTATGAAACCCACCATGGCTGCAACATTCAAGTCAATCACTTTTGCTCAGACATGCGATTGTTGAAACGGATAAAGCTGCATCAAACACAGCATGGCTGCAAACATAGTGCCGTGCTACCCCGTCAAGATCTGAGCTAATTACAACCTTTACAATCCAGCAACCTATCGTGATTGCAAATTCATAAATGCACAAACGCAGTAACATCATCGTCACCAAAAACAGAACCCCAAGCCATTGGAACACACTGAAACAATAATATGCAAAAGAGTGTATGTAACTCGCCATGGCTGCAAGCCAAACTTAGTACTGCCCTGCCAAGATGGCAATGGAGCCATAAGTGCAAACAAAATAAACTAATGCCCCGCTCCCGCCATGGCTGCATATACAATTAAGTGATGCCCTGTCAAAATACGGGTCAATTTCAACTACCAAAATAATGAAACCCGCCATGGCTGCAAACACAAATTAGAGATGCCCCGCCAAGATACGTGTCAATTTGGATCACCACAATAATCAAACCCGCCAAGGCTGCAAACATAATCAAGTGATGCCCCGCCAAGATATGGGTTAATTTTAACTATCACAATAATGAAACCCGTCATGGCTGCAAATACGATTTAACGATGCCCTGCCAAGATACGGGTCAATTTGAGCCATCATAATGAAAGGCCTACACAAAAGTTTATATAAGTTGATAAGCAAACAACAATAACAACACAATATAACATGATCTTTAAAAAAAACCAAAATCAAACCCGATGAAAGTTGCATGTGATTTATACGATTCAATTAAAAAGAATATAACATCATCTTTGCAAAACCCCAAAACCAAACCCGATCAAAACTCCATGTGCTTCATATCATTTAATTATAAACAACATAACATCATGTTTACAAAACCCCAAAATTAAACAGAACCCAAGTTACATGTGGCTCCTAAGCAAAGATGCAATTAAAAACAACATAATATGAAAAGCGATAGAGATTAGTGTATTTGCCAAATCAATTAAACACACCGATAAATACCGCTGGCAAGATGCAAAACACCAAAACCACAATAAATCGCACACCATATATAACCCCATCAAGATCGGATGTGATATAACCCCATCAAGATCAGATGTGAGACTGAGTGAAGTTGAAGAGAGAGAAAAAGAGATACATGAATGAATGAGATGGTACTAGATGGAAGAAGGTATGACTGAAAAATAGAAGTGGGCGCTAAAGTGAGAGAGGGTTATGTGAGATGGTTATGTAAGTGATGAGAGTGCTCGAGAATCATGAATTTAAGCAAATACCGCTTTTTAATATAAAGTTATAATACACATATCCATATAATTATTAATTTATGATTGTACTTATTATTTGTCTTACATTATTGTTTAACCTTTTTATTTAATTAAAAATAGTTAAAACACTAAACTGTTAACAGTTTACTCTATCGTACACTATTTAAGTCTAAGCGAAAAATGATAATAAAGTCAAATTAAGAGCCTAGTTCTTGAAACTTATATTGATTTTCATAAAATATCATTTAGTATATTAACATAAACTAATAAAGAAAGGTTAATATTGAACATTAATTTTTAATTTCGGTAAAATATTAAATATTAATTACAAAGTATGTAAAAGAAGTTTAGGCTTTTAGCCATAGAAAATAGCTTAAAGAACATAATTAATGTTAGACAATAAAAACTCCGTGAGAAGTATTATATTATTGATGTGTATTTATAGGGAAAAATAGAAGATACTAGAAACCCTAAAACCATAATGGACCCTATGCCCACAGACCGGGCTTGGACCGACTAACTTAATCCATCTAATACTCCCCTGCAGTCCAAGCGGCGAAATCGCAAAAGCTCGTACTGAAAAAGAAAATACAAAACACTAAAGCTAATTAAAAACTATGATATGAATTAGAGGGAAAGTTAGTTGATGCACGTGAGGTGCACGTGTAGAGTTGTTATACTCTACACGTGAGGTGCACGTGAACTCTCACAACCAACTTTCCCGCCCAAACGTATTATAAATACCCACTTTGCATTTCATTTCTAGTTAAGCTTGTATTGTAATTCTCTCTATTCCTTTCAATCTAATCTTGTAACTGAATTCTATTCATTACTTGAGAATCATCAATAGAGTCATGAGGTTCAGATCTTATTCTAGTTGTTTAGATCTCATCTTTAATTCATAGTTCTTGTACCATTTCTGTTATAAAAGTCTACAAGTCCATATCAATTGGTATTCTAAGCCACTTTTCTGGCAAATTTCTAGTCAAATTCTGTTATTTCTGGTTAAAGTTTGTTAGAATTAGTCAGAATTTGTTATTTTTTGGTATAACTGTTTTCTTTTAGATCTTTTCTTCAGACACTCTGTATTGCTTGGTTAGTATCAGTTAACTGTTCTTAACAGTTTAATTGTCATTCTAACTATTCATACTTGTGTTTAGGTGATTGTGTGATCAAGCTAATTGGCTGGTTGATTCTTGAAACACTAATGTAGTGTAACAAGAAGCAGGTAGTTATTAGCTATCAACAGTCATTCATTCTGTTATTCATTAAGAAGTTGATTGTGATACACTGTGTTTCAATCACCAGTCAAAATGGTAGTGGCAACAAGGAATACTAATGTTGGTAATAATCCTGCTGAAGAAGAAAGTGTGAGGGATATTTTGTTGAGATTGTAAGGTTCCATTCATCAACTTACTTCCAAGGTCGCCACAGTTGAAACTAGTTATGTCTATTTGAATAATGAATTCACTAGGTTCACGAATGGTGAAGGATTTAGTAGGCAATACTCAAGGATGACTAAGTTGGAATTTCCAAAGTTTTCAGGGGAAGATGTTAAAGGATGGTTGATAGATGTCACCAATTTTTTAAAGTAGATAATGTGGATGACAATGTGAAGGTAAAATTAGCTTCAATCCATTTGTATGATAAGGCTTTAGCTTGGCACAAACAGTTTGAAAAGGTCAATGGGGAATTTGCTAGTTGGGAGTTGTATGAAACAACAATTTATAAGAGATTTGGGCCTTGTTATGAAGATCCAATGGAAGAAATCAAGAACTTGAGACAAGAAGGCACAGTTTCTGACTATCAGGATAAGTTTGAGGCTTTGATAAGTAGGGTGGAATTGACTGAGTCTCAAGCTATTAGTTGTTTCTTGGCTGGATTACAGCAAGATATTGGTCTTTTCGTTAAGATGATCAGGCCTAAGACTTTGTATTATGCATACCAGTTGGCAAGAATGCAGGAAACTGTAAGATCTGTTAACACCAAGAGGTATACTCCTATACTCCCTACTCCCAAACACTCTGTTAACACTGTTACTACCAATAGAACTACAACTTACAATGCTAGACCACCTACTACTCAGTTGGCTTTACCTTTTACACATTTCAATAAGTCTGTTAGTCCTACACAAACACCACAAAGAAGGCTTTCATAAAAAGAATATGAGGAAAAAAGGGCTAAGAACCTATGTTTCTACTATGACCAAAAATATGTTCTAGGGCATAAATGTAGTGGTTAGATGTTTTCTATAGAAGTTTTGGGAGAAGATGAGATGCCAGACAGTGTAGAAGAGTTAGAGGAACAAGTTACTGAGGAAGTAGTAGCAGAACCAGTGATTTACCCTTACATTTCCTTGAATGCTCTAGCAGGAGTTAATACCTTTCATACTATGAGAATTAAGGGACATGTGGGAAAACAAGACATTCATATATTGGTAGATTCTGGTAGCACCCACAACTTTGTTGATGTGTTGTGTGCTAAAAGATTGGGGTGTGAAATTAGAAGTATATGTCCTTTGCAAGTTGAGGTGCCTGGAGGGAATCAAATGCTTAGTACCTCTACTTGTAGACAGTTTGCTTGGTCTTTGCAAGATCAAATATTCAAGAGTGATGTTATGTTGTTACCACTGGGTGTGACATTGTTTTAGGTGTATAGTGGTTGTCTACATTAGGAGATATTAAGTGGAACTTCCATACTTTAAGGATGGAGTTCACCTTTCAAGGGAAGAAGATTACATTAAGAGGTAATCAACAAGCAACCCTGCATTGGATTAATGGCAAAGACTATGGAAATTTTTTGAGCTCTAACAAAGTCAGTTTATTAGCCATGTCTTTGTGTGTGTATCTTTCTACTATCATGACTGTGGCTTTAAGCAATGAGAAGGAACACCATTCTACTGAGGATAGTCAGGCTTTGGCTAGTTTGTTGGACCAATTTCAAGATGTGTTTGCTATTCCAAACACTCAACCTCCTCACAAATCCCATGACCATATAATTGTTTTGTAAGAAGGAGTACCACTAGTAAACATTAGACCCTACAAACACCCTCCTACTCAAAATGATGCCATTGAGCTCATGGTTAAGGAGTTGCTGGAAACTGGAGTAATAAGGAACAGCCATAGCCCTTTTTCTTTACCAATTGTTATGGTTAATAAAAAGGATGGAACATGGAGAATGTGTATTGACTATAGGCAACTCAACAAACATAAAATTAAGGATAAATTTCCTATTCCAGTGATAGAGGAGCTTATTGATGAACTTCATGGGGCACAAGTTTTTAGCAAACTGGATTTAAGGTCTGGATATCATCAAATAAGGATGGCTGATGAGGATGTGCATAAGACAGCATTCAGGACTCATGAAGGGCACTATGAGTTCCTTGTGATGCCTTTTGGCCTTACTAATGCACCTTCTACTTTCTAATATTTGATGAATACATTCTTTAAGGACTTCCTAAGGCACTTTGTATTGGTGTTCTTTGATGACATACTCATCTATAGTGATTCCATGGCATTGCACTTACAACATTTAGCTGCAGTTTTACAATTAATGAGGGTGCATGCTCTGTTTGCTAAGCAGAGAAAATGTGTGTTTGCTGTGAACCAAGTGGAATATTTAGGACATGTCATATCTGCTAAGGGTGTGGCAACTGATTCTTCAAAGATAGAAGCCATGAAAAGTTGGCCTGTTCTTAGAAATATAAATGAGTTAGGGGTTTCTTGGGATTGACTAGGTACTACAGAAGGTTCATCAAAGGTTTTTCAACCATTAGTCATCCATTGACAAGCTTATTAAAGAAGAATGCTTTCTAATGGTCTGATTCTACTTAAGAGGCCTTTGAACAGTTAAAACAAGCCATGATCCAAACACCAGTTCTAGCTCTTCCCAACTTTGATGCTGAGTTTGTAATTGAAACTGATACTTTAGGAATTGGTTTGGGTGTAGTCCTACAGCAATGTGGCCATCCTATAGCTTATCTTAGTAAGACTCTAGCTCCTAAACATCAGTCCCTTTCTACTTATGAAAAAAGAGTTTATGGCAGTAATGCTAGCCTTGGAAAAATGGAAAGGCTACTTACTTGACAGACAATTCAAAATAAAAATAGACCATTTCAGTTTAAAGTGCTTTTTGGATCAAAGGTTGTCAACACCTTTCCAGACCAAATGGCTTCCAAAATTATTAGGATTTGATTATGAGATCATTTACAAAAAAGGGGCAGACAATGCAGCAGCATATGCTCTTTCAAGGCTAACTACCAGTGGAGAATTCAATGCTATGGTACTCTCTTCCATTGAACCTGATTTGCTGAAAGATATTAAGGCTATTTGGATAGCAGATGTGGATATCCAATTATTAATTCAACAACTGGAAACTAGTTTTGTGCCAAACAGGAAGTTTAACTGGAGTAATGGAGAATTAAGAAGAAAAGGCAAGTTGGTGATAGGAAATAATGATGCTTTAAGAACTAAATTGGTTACCCTTTTTCATAGTGACCATGTGGGAGGACACCCAGGCATACAAGTAAGTTTGAAGAAGTTGGCTCCTATGTTTTATTGGAAAGGAATGTCCAAGGCTGTTAAGATGTTTATAAGGGAATGTGATGTTTGTCAGAGGAATAAACCTAACTTGGAAACCTATCTAGGACTATTATAGCCTCTACCTGTACCCAATCAAATTTGAAAAGACATTTCTATGGATTTCATTGATGGGCTACCTAGTTCACAAGGTAAGATTGTGATATTTGTTATAGTAGACAGACTTAGCAAATATGCACATTTTGTGGCTTTGGCTCATCCTTATACAGCAACACAAGTGGCTCAAGCCTTCTTGGATCATGTGTAGAAGCTACATGGACTGCCAGAGACCATTGTCAATGATAGGGACAAAGTTTTTATAGGTTTGTTTTGGAAGACTTTGTCTAAATTATTGAAGACAGAGCTACATACGTCCACTACTTATCATCCTCAATAGGTGGTAAACAGATGTTTAGAGTGTTATCTCAGATGTATGACAGGAGAAAAACCAAAGGAATGGTCTCAATGGCTGTCACTTGCAGAATATTGGTACAATACCAACAAGTATCAAGACCAATCCTTTTGAAATTGTGTATGGGCAGCCTCCTACCTTTCATATATCATATGTACTTGGAACTAGTAATGTGTACAAGGTGGACAGAACATTATCAGCTAGGGAGGAGGCCATCAATGTTCTCAAATTCTATTTAAGGAGAGCTCAAGACAGAATGAAAGCCGTTGCTGATGGTCACGGGTCAGATAGGACTTATGCAGTGGGTGATATGATTTACCTCAAACTACAACCCTACAAACAAATTACTGTGAGGCAAGGTGTGCATCACAAGTTTTCATCCAAGTTTTATGGTCCATTTTAAGTGGTGGAGAGAATTGGAGAGGTGGATTACAGATTGCAATGACCTGATACAGCAAAAGTTCATCATGTATTTCATGTATCTCAGTTAAAAAAATGTAGGACCAAAGAGATTGCTATGGGTGTTTTTCCTACTTGCACTGATGATGGATTGTTGGCTATAGAACCATATAAGATCTTAGACAGAAGACTGCAAAAGAGAGGAAATGCTGCAACAGTGTTTGTGCTTATGCAACAAGCAAATTCTACTCCTGATGATGCTACTTGGGAGTGGGTGGAGGATTTACAAAAGAGATTCCCTCAATTCAAACTAGATGCTTGAGGACAAGCATTTCCTTATGAGGAATGGTTTGATATGAATTGTAGGAAAAGTTAGTTGATGCACGTGAGGTGCACGTGTAGAGTTGTTATACTCTACACGTGAGGTGCACGTGAACTCTCACAACCGAATTTCCCGCCCAAACGTATTATAAATACCCACTTTGCATTTCATTTATATTTTCTCTCTATTCCTTTCAATCTAATCTTGTAACTGAATTATGTTCATTACTTGAGAATCATCAATGGAGTCATAAGGTTCAGATCTTATTCTAGTTATTTAGATCTCATCTTTGATTCATAGTTCTTGCACCATTTCTGTTATAGAAGTCTACAAGTCCATATCAAACTAATTTGCCGCAAGGAGTCTTCATATGGTACAAGTAGCAACAGAAGCGTCACACACGAACACAATTAATTGTTGAAGAAATCTACCAAACAAATCTTCAAACTTGAAAGTCACGAACTAATAAATCTGGACAAACCAATGTATCTTTTTTTGCGGATAACCCAAAATATCTTTTTCTTCATACGAGATAAACCAAAGTATCCTGGACCAAAAAAACCAAAGTATTTTACCGGAGAATAAACCAATGTATTCTTTACCTAAATAAAATAAATAAATAAATAAATAATAAAAAAAAGTGATAACTAGGGTTAAATAAAGTTTTTCTTTTGATTTAAGAACATATTTAACTCTTTCTTTAATTTAAGAACATGTTAAAAAAGGTGATGTCGTCAAGAATTGACCTCTTGGACTTTAGGTTAAACAAAAGTTTGGCAATACCACAAATTCACCAAGGTTTCGCTTGGTTCGTGAATTTCAAATTTCGTAATTTCAAATTTAGAGAAATTTAAGTTGTTGAGGATTTAAATTTTCGGAATTTATAATAGTTTCACATTAATAATTTGAAATTGATGTTACTACAATTATGACGATTTTTCTTTGATAATAATAAAAAACCAAAATAACAAAGAATTACAACAAAAAAAGTACAAAAATTATTCTTGTTTAATTTGGTTCTTTATAAAAAAGTGTTTTCAACTAAATTAATATTTCAAACTTTTTGGAGGTATTTTTATTCTCTTTAATTTGCTAATTCGGGGAATTTAAAATTCTTTCATTTGACATACCAAACACAATATTTTAAGAAATTTAAAATGCAAATGTCATGAGACCCCTCTAATATACCTAAACTAAACGCACCCTAAGTGTATGTTTGGTGAAACGAGCGTAATAGCAGTTAGAGTGGTTGTTTGTTTTAGTAAACATGTGAGTAATGTAGATGTAGTTATTAAAGTCGCATTTGAATAAAACAAAATTGATGAATGTTAAATGCTAAATTTTAAATGTTTTAAGAAATGAGCATTTGGAAAGGAGGATTTAAACAAAACAAAAATGTTAATTGCTTATTGCTAAACAAACTTTAATATTCAAATGCTAAATACAAAATATTAATTGCTAAATGCTAAATGTTAATTGATAAATGCTAAATGTTAAATGCTCAAAAATGATCTAAAAAAATTGTCGCCAAACATACCATAACTTAGGCAAGTTTTTGTAAGACTATTTTTCTTTTTATGTATTTAACTAAATGAATGGTACATGTCAGTTATCTATACTACATATATTATTATTAGAGGATAAATTAGTTGGCTCAAGCTCGGTTTGTGAGCTTTTGGTCCATTAGGGTTATGTTTATGCTACATTATGGATAATAAAATATTACCTGCGGGTTTCATTTTCTAACATGGTATCGGAGCTGGTTTGATCCTCAGACCTAAGTGGCTACGTTGAGCCGCCTTCCCTAAAACACCCCGTCAAACCCTAGTCGTCAAAACCGAACCCTTTCATTCTTTGGTTTATTTAATATTGGTCCCTTAACGTTTAACCGACCAGTATTTAAAACTTGTTAACATTTAACGATCGTTTGTTAATCACTTAATATATTACTTTAATATATTTTCTCGTTGTTTAACATATAAACGTGTGCGTCCCCTTAGGCTCGAGAATATTTTCGGACATATATTAATCATATATGGTCATAATCCAACAAAAAGAAGATTATCTGATCTGACATCAACAAGATAAAATCAATAAAGGTTGACTAAGTGAGAAGTTGTGGTTGAGATGTTTTGTTAACATCTGTTTTTTTTATCATATTATTTTTATTTAAGCATCCTGTATATTTAAAAAAAAAGAAAAAAAAGGATACTTTGGTTTATTCTGGTTCGGGATACTTTGGTTTATCTCGTATGATACATTGGGTTATTAGTTCGTGACTTTCTGTTTTGAAGATTAGTTTTCGCTTGATGTCGGATGTCATCAAATAACTAGTTATTGCTTTAATGTTTTATTCTGTTTTCTGCTCCAGTCTGAAATCATAAACATACTCTACATAGGTTATGTTTGGCAACAAGCATTTGGAAGCGTTTAAGAGCGGCAAGCGACCAACGATAAGCATTTTAGATAAAAAGCTTGTTTTGCAACACCTCAACTAGCGTTTGAAAATTGTCTAATTGTTCCAATCTTAAATGATTCCTCAAGAAGCATTTCAGAATTGCTCCTAGCAATTTGTTTGCGAAATTACATAATATAGCCTTAAAAAAATAATGGTAATATAACATTGATGACTTTTAATTAAAATGTATGTTTTAATTATACACTTTCTAACAACAGCTTACATCTACGTTACCAAACACTTTTTTTAACAAACATCTAATACTAACTGCTCGTGATAAATGTTACTGCTTATTGCTTACTACTACGTATCGCCAGTCATACCCATAATAATCAACATCACACGAGATTTCAAGTCCCGCCGCGATTGATTAGACTGGAATTGACTCCCAATGATGGGCATAGATGTCATTCAGTGCAACTTTTTGCTCCAAAAGTAGTTACTTGTCCTTGTTTTGTAATATTTTTTATCGTAACTTTTATCCACTTTATTCTTAAGACAAGTCAGATTTTTATAGTTTTATGCTTCATATTTTTTGTGTTTTAAGTACTATTTTAATTTGTCAAAATCTAAATTTTATATTTCGTATTTATAGTTTCTCATTTTTATTATAAAAGCAAAATTATATAAAAAAATTAAACAAGTATTATTATTATTTTAAGAAGGGCACCAATAAGCTATCTCAATTTCTATATATTCGTGTTCTATTATCGGAAAGTATCATCATATGATTTTCGTATAATATTTCATCAACGAGGTTGAGGTTCATGGGATATCATGTGTTTCGAATTTAGTTTATTGAATTTTATAAAAGTTTGAGTTTTAAAATAAATTACTTTATGAAGAAAGCTTTATTAATTACGCAAGTTTATAAAAGCTAAGTCCAAGTTAATAAGATAAGCTTATAAATTAAATGACGCTTGTACTTAGTCAAATCGTTTAAATACATTTTAAAATATTATACGTATATAAACACGTCAAAGCTTGAAATGCGTGTGATATAAAATTAATGTATTTTACATCAATAAGATTCAGCTTCAACCAATACTTCAAACACTTCTATGAATATACAGACTTTAGCACCTAACGTCTATATGTCAACTTACTACTAGTTAAAGAAATAAATTGAATAAAAATTTGATAATAGTTAAAGAAAAACTAAACAAGAACCAAAATCAATGACAACGACCATTAAACTACGAATGCCATGGTAATTACAACTAGGGGTGTTAATCGGGTCGGGTTGGTCGGGTTCGGATCAAACGGGTCGAGTCCAAGCCGGGTCGAGGCTAAAAATAACATACCCGAACCCGACCCTATTTGAACTCGGGTTAGTCGGGTTCGGGTCAAACGGGTCGGGTCCAAGTCGGGTCGGGTCAAGTCGGGTTCGGGTTTGTTCCAATTAGAAAATCACATAATTTAATTTTTTAAACTTTGTATTTTCTTAAACTAAAAGGCACATGTATAAATCACATTGCATTTGTTTGTTACATACTTATGAACTTATTGCATAATGCTTAAATCATAGACTTATTCAAACACAATGACACCTCAAGCGATTCATAACAAAATCAAATACAAACATAGACAAGGTTAGGGCCTAAAATATGTTAGGGACATTACCATTCTTCTGTTTCCTACTTGTGTAAACAAGTAGACCTAGTCCCAGTATCAAAAGACAAATACTCATAAGCATGTACCGAATCTCTGAGCAGTCTGCAAGTCAACAAAATTAAGGGTGCTACCGCCAACAATCTATGAACGTGTGCAAGGATTGTTTACTAAAATGATACTTTACTCTCATATTCATCACAACTAATAACTGACACAAATGCTATTGTACCTTGTGTTTTGCAAATCGTCCGTGATAGATATTAACCCATTGATACACACTTACTAACCACGGATACATAACGACATGTAAACGAGTGTATCAATATCACTACACACATCTAGTTACTCATCCACATATATCAAACGAGTGTATCAATACCACTACACAAATCCCATACAAACCCACATGTTAGAGTCCACTTAAAAAAAAAACCCAACTCGGGTTAGTCGGGTCAACCCGAACCCGAATAGACAACGATACCCGACCCTATTTCGTAATCGGGTTACTCGGGTCGACCCGATTGACCCGAGTTAGATTTTGAACCCGGGTAACCCGAATCGAATAGGGTCGGGTCGGGTCTTTTTTTTTTGACACCCCTAATTACAACCACAAAAATGAAACAATCGAAGGGGCAACCCAAACCAACAAACGTATGGAACGACCCAAAATCCAAAAACGGATTATTATGGTGACCATAAAACCAGTTTGATGGTGACCGTAACACCTGTTTGGTGGTGGTTGGTGATGTGCTAAATGATGATATAATACTGATGTGAAGTTGATGAATTTGATGACCATCACAAGTCTACATCATGATATGATACTAATGTGAAGTTGGTGAATTTGATGTGAAGTTGGTGAATTTGATGATAATCACAAGTCTACATCATTGTTGAGACATCTCCGACACCTATGATTCTTCTCATGTCATAATTGCATTACTCTTTTAAGAGAGGTGATTTGCATATTTTTTCAATTGATTTGCACACTTGATGCGTATTTTATTTTAAAATATATTTTTACCAAGTTTTAAATTTATAAAACTCGATCTACCTGACAACGCACTAACAGGCAGAGAACCCGATTGTGGGTAGTACAGAATGGTAAATCCGAGGTCGTCCAAAAAGCTAAGTTGTAATTAGTTTTAATTTGAAATGTCACGTTTTGAAAATGATTTTTGATTTGAATTGAAAAGAATTAAAAATAACAATAAAATGAATAACTGAAAATAAAAGAGTTGGAGATATCAAGAGAGAAAACGTGCTAACCTAGTTACTTCGTTACTATTGTTATGAGAACATTTTTCTGTGCAATGTTAAACTATGGTTTTATTAGTGGTTTCAAAGGTCGATAGACTTGAATGTGCATATATAGTCTATCATATACTTCCTGCGATTCCGAATCAGTCCCAAATCATCTGGGAGGTAGGTTATCCAAGTTGCAGTGACTAATCCCAACTACTCCCATTGTAAAGATTATTAACCCCCTCTGAAAGAGTTCCTGTGCTTTTTAAGTATTGAGTGATAAGTGCGGTGACTGATTAGTTTCTACACCAGGTAAGAAGTTAGTGATCCTCCCTAGTACCTATTGGATCCCATATTGACAAGATAATCTAATTATGGGGCAAGTTAGGTCCAAACCACCCGTACTACCAAAACTCAGGGTTACACGATAGTCAAAGAATATATAATGAAACCATAATCTAACATGAAACAATCATAACAACAGTAATTACATAACTAGGCCAGCACTTTAAGTGCTTAGCCGCTCATGGTAACGGAAACACAACAAGAAATAAAAGTAATCATAGATTAAATGCTCATAATTTTTATAGTATTTGTATTTGAACGATTAAATACAAAAAGTAAGTAAAGTGTGGTCTTCCTTGGACTCCAGGTGGAATTCTTCGAAGGTTATAAGCCTTTGTTGCCTCTCCAATTGGCTGTGGAGGAAGTGATGTCAGAATAGCTTGAAGGAGGCCTCTATTTATAGGTATCAAACCTGTTACGGCATAACTGATAAAGGTGTTACGCCATAACCTTCTTACACGATATTCTATATTTAAGCAGTTGTTACGGCGTAACCATAAGGGGTGTTACGCCGTAACTCTATCTTGGGTAAGATTTCCTTCCAAATTCTTGTTTACTGCGTAACTAGATATGGTGTTACGCCGTAACCTTGTCCTTGATCTTCGTACTTGCTTAATATATGTTACGGCGTAACCATATT
>BQNB010024731.1:5836-56317 GCA_026074375.1 Tanacetum coccineum
TCATCTTTGAATTTAATATTCTTGATTCTGTAATCCTTTAACATTGTTGAATTTAGTACATCCTTAATTTTGTATCACCAGCGACTTTAACATTATTGCTTTGTGTGTTGTGAACTTTAAATTGATGAAAATATACTGCTTTGGATATCTACAACAAGAACTGACATAGTAATCCTTGCAGGAACCCCACCACATGGCGTAATTGACGTAGTAGCACAAACCATTGTCACAACCATGGCCACACACAAAAATGAAACACCATGTTCAGAATTACTAGAGGAAAAAACAGCCACAGAAAAAAGATCTCTACTACCACAACTTTCATCAGAAGTAAAGAAGAAAAAAGGAGATTAAATAACTAGGACTTCGCAACGGCACAGTTCAAACTTTTGTAAACAACCAGGCCGGGCAACTTCTTCAAGGTCGAATCATCATAAAAGAACTCATCAAACTATTCTGTCAGTCTCATTGACATTCGATAGGGGCATTGCACGGAATGCGCCCAGCCGTTGTGTGATGGTAAGAACTACTTCCACAGGTCCAGCTATTGGTTACGCAAGCACAATTGCAGGCAACCTTGGGGGAGGATCCAGTGGTGTTCACAATGATGGTAAGTAACTTATATTTTCTTATGATTCTCATCTAATTCATTCAATTGATTCTCAGCGATGGAATTTCCTTCTACAATTTACTGACATGTTGACAAAACGTTGAGCCCAGGAACCTTAGCAACTTATGCCGATCTCGAAGACTGTAACCAACGACGTCGCACGCGTACCTATTGCACGACAATCCTCTTACCTAAACCACGCATAGAAGACATATTTATAAACATTTCAATACACCTATTTATACAGATTTATAAAGACTACAATACGATCATTTATACACATTAAGAAATTAACGATCCCATTTTCACAATCAGACGTTTAGAGGCCTTTTTTTTAACTTATTTACTTATAAATTAGTCCATTATGGAGTGCTTTAACAGTTTAAAACCGTAGTAAAGGGCTCAACATTTTCTACCCATGAAGAGTAGTCGGGTAATGCCTAACGGTTACTTGTCATTAAAATATCAGTCTCTCCATGTCAAAGTTTCTAGGTTTATTAGTTAGCTATGAAAAAAACCTTATCACAATCACCACTTTTAAATCTGTCGTTTTGAGGAAGATCAACAGATGCCATATGCATCTTTACATGTAATGCAAATTTATAGGTTCACTGACCTGCTTCTTGTTCAAATAATTATTTCATTCAGTTTATCAAAACTCAATTTAGTTCTTCTTCTTTTGACTTGTTCATTAAGAATCATTGAAATTCATCATATTTTTCTTTATTTTCGTGCGTTTTCAACCTGAAAACAATCACCATGTCGAATGCATCGTCGTCATCTTCTAATTCGTCGTGTTATTCAAGTGACAGTGAATTAGGTGATGTTGGTTTAACTGGATTATATGCAAGATTAGCTTACGCGATGGCGGATTTGGAGTTAACATTAATGGAACTAGATGATATTCGCGACCAATCTTTATCTACGATTCCTGACCGTATAACTCAATGTCAAGAAGAGTTTATGAGCCGCATTATGGAGGTGGAACAACGCAAAACAAACTAGTCTCAAGATACATTAAAGATCAAATCTTCATCGTCATCTTCTGCTATGGTTGTTTCTTTGGATGAACCGCAACAAGACCATCAAGATTCATCCTGGGTTGCAATTCTTGATGGTGATTCAAGATCCATTGGTGTTGATATTGCTGTGAATAATAATGGGTTGCAACCAGTGGCTGATTTGCCACAAGATGAAGTTGCTGCAGAATCGTCGCCACTTCTTGATGGCCTTGCAGAAATTCAACAAGGGTTGCAACAATGTAATGATTTAGAACATCAATATGCTCCACCACAGGAAGAAGTTGCTAAATATATTGTTGAAACTCTGTCCTTAGAACTTGTTAAAAACTATCAAGAATCATCTACTAGGGAAGGGGAAACAAGAATAAATACAGTTGAGTTTTTTAAGAAGCTAGATGATGTGAGTGTCAAAGTCCCAATTCAATGTCTATTATAGAGCATAACACTTATCACACTAAGAATAACACGTGTAATGCTTTATTGATAAAAATCAAAGTATTACAATGTGTTATGGATCGCACAAGTTGAATGACAATGTAAGATTACCCTTTGAACAAGTAAACTTGATAATGAATCAAGTTTACAAGCGAACTCAGCTGGACAGCTGACCTCTGGGTAAGTTCGACAAAGGAGTAAATGACTATAATAACAACAACAATAAAAGCGATAGCATTTACTCCTTACAACATTCTCTATTTATACTAATACGAGGTTGACTTCTTAGTGGGGGCAGTTGCGACGTGTCAAGAATCCTGTAGAGGACGTACGAGGTAGTCCATTCTTGGAAACATCCCGCTTATACTTTAGTGAACAGTTCTACCAACTGTTCACTACTTTTACCAACTTCATACTAGGTATAGACTTTAACTTAAACCAAAGTTTATCCCGCCATAAACACTAGTTATGTTTCCCGCCTTCAACAGAGAACAATCTCTAAGTCAGCTTGTTCTTCATCAAAGGGTAACAGGATAATCAAAGTATTGCCACCTCTGAATCTCCTTAGAACCTCAGCGTATTCCTTCTACGTACCAACTGATATCCATCCCAGCTAACGAGTAAGTGTTCAAGTAATCTTTGACTTCCTTGACAATGTCTTTGACTTGAATACGTCTGATGTTGCTCTCTGAGGCTTTGCACTCAGAGAGTCCTTTTGTTTCTAGCTGATGCTTTGCACTCAGCTTGGTCTTCATCACCTCTGAGTCCATCACTTAGAGGTTATTTAACACTTAGCTTGATTTATGTTTAAATCCAGGCAAAAGTCATTGGGGGCCCAACAATCTCCCCCTATTTGAATATAAATTATGCTAAGTATAGAGAAGCAATACATTCCATTGCACATGCACGTACGATACCTGGGAAAGAACTGATGGAACTGTGTCAACCATCTACCATGAAATTTTTCGCAAGAAGGATCAAGGGTGGTTCGTAAAACGCACCAAATGAAGAGTCAAAGACAAGTCTAACTTAAAGACTTTGTTGTAAACAAAAGTGCTTGTCGGAAGACAATCCGGATTGTTTTTTATTATTTTTTATCGAGACTGTGTGCCCTGACTTTCGATACGCCGTATCCAATCTTAATGGATCGTTTATTGATTGTCTGGACGTTATCCAGTCTTTTATTTTTCTGCATTTAAACATTACTGTCAGAATTGTCTATACGGCGTATTCATGAATGATACGACATATTTACACAATACGACCCGTACCCATTACTTTTTATAGGTTCAATACGACATATCTGGTTTTTGGGAACGCGGTATCGACTTCTGTACAATTTCTTTGTTTTTGTTTTTGTTTCTTACCGCGGAAGTCGAAGATGAATTGCAATTGTTTTTCTTATATCTTATACAAAACTGTGAATGAAAATAAACAAATTTTGGTAGAATTTTGTATTTTGGAATTCTGTGTGTTGTAGTCATGCTTGTATCTAGACTCACATTTACAACACATGATCTTGCTCATAAAGGATCATGTCGAGCAAATACCAAGGGAGTTTCTCGTTCTAATCTCTTTTCATTTCTGTCCTTAATGATATATTTTTAATCGCTCTGTCGTTAGTGTTATAACTCAAAGGGGGGGGGGGGAGGAGAATTAGAACGCTTACTTCTCTATATTTTCACAATCAAATGCTTAAATTATGCCTAAATTTTTTTGTTCAAGCATGTTTTTGTGATATTATTAGTTACATAACCCGCGCACATAACCCTTGTTAGATATTATGGGGATTTAGCCTTTTGTTTTTTTTCCCCCCAATTTTACCGTTTATTCTACAAAAATTTTGAGTGTGTAGTGTTGTTGTAAACTTTAGAACTTGGCTTTGGTATATATTATTCAGACCACATAATAAGTACTATTTTTAATAGATGGAGTTGTGACATTTTCCTAAACTGGTTAAATTTTAGGATTACACCCAAAATGCCTTTACATGTTGTGTTTTTAACTTTAACTATATATGATTAGTTACCTCCGTAATATAAACCCTTTTGTTTACTCTTATTTTTAGAGTAAGATACCCTTAGAAAACCTGTTGAGCCATTCTTTTCTTTTCTTACACCAAATATTTTGTTTTGTTACACCTTTACACATTAGCACTGTTGGACATCAAAGAACGTTTATTTATAGCTTCATTTGTCCCGTCTTTATGCCATTAACATTATTTATGCATGAATTGGTATGCAGAGTGCTTCAATCAGTGAAAGCAAGGTCTGCAAAGTGCTTTCATTCCATGAGAAAAACCCTTGTAATCTCCACTCTCTACTATACGCGTTCAGTTAGCATTATGTTTAATCGTTCATCTATGATTTCGTGTATTGTTACAATGACTATCGGCTAATACCTTTAGGTATTACCTATTTTTATGATAATATAATGTTTGGATTTGTCTTTATATCAATTATTCCTTATTCGTTGTATGTTGATTATGTTTATCACTTCATACCCATTTATTGCTTAATTATGTGTTTTACCTATCATTATTGGGTTAGGTCTTCATATTTAATGCGCGACAACTCAGTGTTGTGTGTGCGTAGGCCTAAGAAGTCCGGGATAGAAGCACAGACGCTTAATTATATAACTAGACTAATATAATCACCCAATAGAAAGCCTGTTTTTAATCTTTGTTATAGTTTGATAGGTAGATTAGCCGGATGGGGACTTAGGATTAATACATAGCGTCCTATTTTATAGGTAGTTATAGTGGCATGGACATCTAGATTATGAATTTTTGTTTAAGCAGTAAGTGGTAAAACCTATGAGCTAAGATTTCAATTTAACCACCAATATAGTTTCCTATATTAAATTTATTCAAAGGTATTTATGTGAGCTTTATGCGGGTTAGGTTAACTTGACTGGATTTTTATTGAACGACACATCTTGAGTCTCTAGGGTAGAAGATCACCACTAACTTTTTGGTATACCGATATACCCCATACGAATATTAATATCAATTCATGCACGAATAGACAATCGAGGAATATTATTAGATTAAACATGGTTAATACGTTTTCCTTACATTAGGCTCGACCGCTTCTTTATCTTCTGTCTATCAACTTGTGTGTTAATTGTCATCAAAATCTTAGGTTAGATAACTAAACCCGTGCCAGGCTCTCAGGCTGAAAACCCCCCTTTTGCCATTAGTTTAGGTTTAACTTAGGTATAACTTAGAATAGATTAAATTAGACTAACTTAGATAACTAAATTACTGATAAATTAGATATTAACACTCTCGCTCTTAGTGATCGACACCCTACTTACCAACGGAAGCCATTAGTGTTGTTTTTTAGGTAAAGTCAGCAAAATAAAAATAGTAAAACTTCATACATAAATTACCTACTCACAACGACACATCAAGTTTTTAGCGCTGCTGCTGGAGAGTGAATTTGTTTAATTCTTGTTTAATAGTATTTTAGTTTAGACTTTGTGTTTTTAGTTTAGTTTGTTTTGTGTCTTTTGTTTTGTGTGTTTGTTTTTCTGCATTGTATATTTTTGCATATTATGTGTATGTGTGTTTTTGTCACCCTTGTTGGTTTATTACTATTGGTGAAAGATTAGAAGATTCCATACCCTATATTACTTTTCGTCCTAACTCTTAGTTTTACTCGAGTGGGGGAATGAATGCAATCATGTATTTATATTTCGTCATTACGGCCGTGTATATAGGTTTGTCGCATTTCGCTGGTTTACGACTTTTGTTAAGACTTACTAGTCTTATTTTTAGCTTATTCGAGTTTGGATGCGAAGCAATTGCAAAGCTGGCACATTCTGGGTGTTTACGGATGTGTATTTGCAGTTTTGTCTGCCTTTCTGGAATATTGGTATCAATAGAGATTAGAAAGAATGATCAACCCTTTAAACCTTAACCCAATTTACCTTTGTACACTTGTTACTCCTTAGCTTTAGTATTGAAGATGTGTATCCTTGCCAAGCTTATGATAGAATACTCATCACGACCGAGCAATTGAGCGAATTTGGTAAATGTTACCCACATAGATTAGTTGACTGATTTGAGTTTTTTCATTTTCTTATTACGTGAGGTTGTTTGGTTGTGTATTAAGTTAATTGATAGAATAATTACTTAAAGGAATAAACTCCTTGGACTACGGTTAGGATACATTTTTATAAGTTTTCTAAAAGTCTCCATAAGGACAGTGGATTCAAGTGGGGGGGATATGTTGATGACATTAAATACGCGTCTATTTTTACATATTTATCCTGTCTTTATTGCTCATTTTTCATTAAATATGAATGGAATTGGTACTTAATTGTTTATATTAAGATATGTGCAGTAAATTCTCGAGCAATTGGTAAAAGATTAGCATAAAGTGTATGCATTTTTGGTGTCTTAAATGATTTTTTTTTGTTTTGTTGTTTTCTTGTTGTTTTTTTTGGTGTTGTGCGTTGGTTGTAGGTGCATCTTGTTTGTTTGTTTGTTTTGTTGCGTGGTTTTGTGTTTTGGGGGTGATTTCAGGTGGTGTGTGGGATTCTATCTTGTGACGATTTTGGTCGTGGTTGTGTTTTTGATTTTGGGTGTTTGAGGGGATTGGCGGTGTGGTGGTTTTTGTTTTCGGATGTGGTGGTGATGGGGTGTGTTGTGGGGTTATGGTGAGGGTGGTTTGGGTTTTGTTGTGTTGTTGGTGGTTGGGGGTTTTATTTTTGTTTGGTTGGGGTCTGGGTTTGTCGCGGGAGTGGATTGATTTTGATTTGTTTTGGTGGCTGGGATTTTTTTTTTGTTTGTGGTTGTTTTGTGTTTGTGTTGTTTCGTGGGCTGTTTTTTTGTTTGTTTGGTGATTTTTGTGTGTGTTTATGGTTGGGTGTGGTTTTTTGTTGGTGGGGGTGTTTGTGAGGTGTTGATATACTCTAGGTTTTTTTGTGTGGGGATGTTTGGTTGCGGTTATGGTTTGTTGTGAATATTGTATGGATTGGGTGCGTTAAGTTGTTGTTGTGTGTGGCGGTTGTGGGCGGGTTTGTGTTGTGGGCTTGTTTTCTTCTTTGTTTTTCTTTTTTGTGATCTGACTTTTTTGTTTTGTGTTTGGTCGGATTTGTGATTTTTGGTTCCGTTTGGGTTGTGTTTTGGTGTTTGGTCGTTGTTTTTTTTGTTGTGGTGTTTGTGTGTTTTGTTTTATGAGATTTTTTGTTTGATTTTTTTTATTGGGTTTTTTGGTTTTTGGCTGTAGTTTTGTGTGTTTTTGTTGGTGTGTCGTGCCGTTTGTTGTTTGAGTGTTTGACTATTCGGTGCTGTTGTTTTTGGTTCTTTTTATTTTTTTTTTGTGTGTGGGTGTGTGTGTGATGTTTGTGGGTTTTTGGTTGTGTCGGGGGGTTCGTGGGGCTTGGCGGGAGTTGTTGGTTTTTTTTTGTTTTGTGGTTGTGTGTTTGTGATTGAGGTGGGCGTTGTTTTGGTTGTGTTGGGTTGTTTTTGGGGGGATTTTGTGTTTGTGATGCCTTTGGTGGTTTGTGTTTTTGTTCGGGTTTTGTAGCTTTGGGGTGGATTTTGTTAGGTGGTTGGTTTTTTGTTTTATTGGTGGTGTTTTTTTTCTGTTGTTGTTTTGGAGGGGGTTTTCGTTGTGTGTCGTTGGATGGCGTTGGTTTTGTTTGAGGTTCGGGTGTTTGTTTTTTTTTTTTCGTTGTTTGTTTTTGTTGTGTGTTGGGATCTTTGGGGGGGAGGGGGGCGGTGGTGTTGGGTAGGGGGCGGAGTTTGAGTCAGGGTGGCTGTGTGGGGGTGGGGGGGGAGTGGGTTGTGGTGAGGTTTGGTTGCCGGTTGGTTTTTGGGTCGGAGGTGTGGGGTTGTTGCGAGGGTGTGGGGTCGGGTGGGTGGGGTGGGTGGTTGGGGTGTGGTGGTGGGGGGGGGTGGGTGTGTGGGCGTGGGTGTGGTGTGGTGGTGATGGTGTTGTGGGGGGGTTTGGTGTTGGGAGGTGTTGTTGTTGGTGTGGGTGTGGGGCTTTGGGTTATTTGGTTTTGGGGGTTATTTGGGGGGGTTTTTTGTGTTTGTGTGGTTGTTTGTACGTGGTTGGTTGTTTGGGTTTTTTGTGTGGGGTGTCTTGTTTTTTTTTTTTTGGATATTTTTTTTTTTTTTTGTTCTGTGTTGGTGTTTTTTGTGTTTGATGTTGTCGTGGCTCATTCTAGTTTTGTTTTGTTGGTGAGTATGTTTGGGTATTGTCGCGATTTGTTGGTTTTTTTTGCTTTTTGTGGGTTTGTGTTGATTCCTTGTGGTGTTTATTCTGGTGGTGGTGTGATGTGCCTTGTGTGTTTTTTTTGCTACCCTGTGGGTTTTTTTTATTTGTTGGGGATTGAGTTTGTTTTGGATTTTATTTTCTTTTTTGTTGGAGCGTTTTTGGTGTTTGGGATTTCTTTTTTTTGTGTTTTTGTTTTGTTCTTTGTGTTGTTCTTTTGTGATATTTGGTGGTTTTTTGGTTGACATTTTGTATGATTTTTTTTGTTCGGTTTGTTTGTGATTTTTTGTTGGTTTTTTTTTCGTTTAATTAGGTTTCTTGTTTCTTTGTTTGGTTTTTTTTTTTTTTTTGTATTTTTGTTGGTGTGTTGTTTTGTTTTTGATTGTCGCCTTGTGTTTTTTTATTGTTTTTTGATGTATTTTTTTATGTCGATTTTTTTGTACGGTTTTGTTGAAGTAGGTTCGTTTTTTTGTTTTCTTTTTTGACGTTTATTTTTTGTTTTGTTTTTTTTTTGTTGCTGTTGTTTTATTGTGTATTGTGTGTTTCATCTTTTTCGTTTGTTGATTTGCGTTTTTGTTCTTTGTGATGCTTCGATCTTTCTGATGTGGGGTGTCTGTTTTTGATTACTATTGGGTTTTTTTTGTTTGTTTTTTTGTCTCTTTTTTTTTTGTTGGGGAGTGAATTTATTATTGTTTTTTTTTCGGGATGCTTTGTTGGGCTTTTGGGTTTTGTTTGCGTGTTTTGTTGGTTTTTGTGTTTGGATGGTTTTGTGTGATGATTGGTTGATATTACGATAGTTGTTGGTTATAATATTTTATTCGTTTGTTTATTGTCGAGTGTTGGAGCTTTGTTTTTTGCTGCGATTGCTTTTTGGTTTTTGTTGGATTGCTATTTTTTTGGCTTGATTCCCTACTTATGGGGTTGTGTGGTTTCTTTGGAATGTTTTTTTATTGTTTCTTCGTGTGTGCTTTTGGACTTTGAGTATTTTGTAGTGTGTGTGGTGTTGGTTGTGCGTGCTGGTATTTGGTGTTTTGTTTGTCTGTTGTGTGTTTGGGATCTTTAGTTTTGTCTTTTTTGGGGACTTTGGTTTGGGGGTGGGGGTAGGGTTTGGGTGTGGGACTGCAGGGGTGTCGTGTGTTGGGTGAGTTGGGTTGTGGTGACAGGTTGTGGGGTGGTTGTGATCGGTGTCATTTGCTGTGGGGTGGGTTGGGGGATTGGCTTGTTCTCTGTCGTTGAGTGTTGGTGTTGTTCGGTGTATTCTTTTGTGTGTTTGCGTGGGTGAGTGTGGATGTGGAGGAGGGGGGGTGGAGTATAGTTGTGGTGGGTGGATGCCCCGGGTGGGGGGGGGGGGGGGGGTGGGGGGGGGGTGGGGTGGGGGAGAGTAGGGGGTGGGGGGGAGTGGGCGGGGGGGGGGGGGGGGGGGGTGGGGGGGGGGAGGGTGGGGGGGGGGGGGAGGGGGGGGGGGGGGGGGGCGGGGGGCGGGTTGTGGGGAGGGGGTGTCTGGGGGGGGTTGGGGGGGGAGGAGGGGGGGGGGGGGGTGGGGGGGTGGGGGGGACGGGGGGGTGGCGGGGGGGGGGGGGGGAGAGTGGGGGGGTGGGTGGGCAGTGGGAGGGGGGGGGGGTAGGGGTCGTGGGAGGTGGGGTGTTGAGAGGGTGGGGGTGGGGGGGGGGGGGGGGGGAGGGCGGGAAGTCGCTTGGTGGGGCGACCGTTTAAGGTGTAGCAGGCGGGAGGAGGATTCTTTGATTTTTTCGTTTGATGTTGGTTTGATTGGGTTTTTGTTGTTTGATGGTGTTATTTTTTTTTTGGATTGTTTTGGTGTGTGTTTGTTGATTTATGATTTTTTGATGGGTTGTTTTTTGATATTTTTTTGCTTTTAGCTTTGTTTATATGGTTGTTGTTTTTTTTGTTATTTTTTGTGTGTTGTGGTTTGGTTGTCTTGTATGATTGTTTTTCTTTTTGTTTTTGATTTTTTGGGTTTTTTGTTTTTTGTTATTTTAGATGTTTCTTGTTTGACGTTTGTTTTTGGTGTGTCTGTCTTTTTTGTTTGGTTTTGTGGGGTATTTGGTTTTTTTTTTTTTTTATTTGGTTTTTATTGAATTTTTGTTTTGGCTCTTATTTTGTTTTGTTGATTATTTCTGGGTTTATTTATTTGTACCTTTTGGGGATTTGAGTTTACTTTTTTTTCTTTTTGTGTTGCCACTATGTTTTTTGAGGTTCGGTTTTGTGTTCTTGATTTAGTTTATGGCGCTTTTTGTGGGTGTGGCTATTTGCCTTTGTGGCGTCTTGTTTTTTTGTTTTTTCATGGTTTCTTTTGTTATTTTATTGATTATGTCTGTTTTGGTTCTTGTGTTGTTTTTGTGTTCTGATCTTTGTTTTTTTATGTGTTGTTGTCTTGTGCAGGGGAATTATGTTTGTCTTGCGTGTTGGGGTTTTTTCGTTTTTTTTTTTTTTGTGGGTTTCTTTTTTGTTTTTGATTTAGTTTGACTGCGTTTTTTTTGTTTCTTTTGGTGTTGTTTTGTGTTGCTTGATCTTATCGTTAGTTTGGTTTTTATTTTTGGTTTGTTTTGATCTCCTTTTGTTTTTTTTGGACTGAATATGATTTTCTTGTGTTTTTGGCTCTGTGTTTGGCTGTTTTTTTTTTGGGGGTGTTGTTTAGGTTTGTGTTTTGGTATTTTATCTATTTTGCCGATTGTTTTTTGGGGTGAATATTGTTTTCTTGTGTTTTTGTGGTTGATTTCTTTTTTATTTTTTTTTTGTTTCCTTCTTTATTTGTTTGTGCTTATATTTGTGTTCGTTTTTTTTTTGGATTGTTATTTTTTTTTTTTGTTTCTTATTTGTTTTTTCTTTGAGGGGAGATGTGCGTATTGTTGTGATGTTGATTTTGCTTTTTTTGTCTGTTGTTTTTATTGTTTGTGTTTTTTGCTGTGGGGGTTTTGTCTGTGTTTATTAGTTTTGGGAGTGGGGGGTGGTATGGTTGGTTGGGGTGGTGCTGTGGTGGGCGTGTGAGATGGTGTGGGGGGTTCTGTGGTGTGGCGGAGGGTGTGTGGCATTATATGTGGATGTTTTTTTTGGTGAGTTTTTTTTGTGTGTTTCTGTTTGAATTTTGGTGTATTGTTTGAGACTTTTTTTTTTCTGTGCGTTGTTTTGAGTCTTGGTGATTTTTTGATTTTTGCGTTGTTGTTATTTTTTTTTTTTTTTTTTGGGTCTTTTCTTTTTTTTGGGTTTGGTTTGTTTTAGTTGTTGGAGTTTGGGTTATGTTTTTATTTCTTGTTTTTTTGTCTGTTCGTGGTTGGTGTGGATGGTTTTTTGTTGTTGTGTATTTTGTTTGATTTGGTGTTGTTTACGTGGTTATTATTGTTTCTTTTTTTTTTTTTTTTTGTGTTTTTTTTTGTTTTTTGTTATTTTTTGTTTTTGTGTGTTTTTTGTTTGTTGTTTTTGGTTTTTTGTTTGATTTTTTTTTTGTTTTGATTTTTATTCTTTGTTGGTTTTTGGTGGTTTTTATGCTGGATATAGATCCTTTGGTTACTTGGTTTGTGTTTTAGCGGTTTTTTGTTTGGATTTTTTTGTTAGCTTTTTTTGCGGCTGATCTGGTGTTTTTTTTTTTTTTGTTTTATTATTCTTTTATTGTTTTTCTTTGTTTGGTTATTTTTGTTTGGTTTTGATTGGTGATTGTGTTTGTTTATTTTTTTTGGTGTTTTTTTTTTGTGTTTTTTGTTTTTTTATGTTCGTTTTTGTTTTTTTTTTTGTTGTGGTGGAGCTTTTAATGTGTGGGTGTGTTGATTTGTGTTGTTGTCTTGGTTGATTTTTGTTTTAGTTGTTATTTTTGTTATTTGTTTTTTGGGATCCGGTGTTGGACTGTAGGGTTTGGGTTTGGTTTGGCGATGAGTGTGGTGTGTTTTTTGCTGTTTTGTGAGTTTGACTTGAGGGGCGGTTGTTTTTGCTGTGTTGATGGGGGGCTGTGGGTGTGTGGTTGGAGTTGGTGTGTTGTTTTCTGGGGGGTAGGGGGGGCGGGTGGGGTTGGTCGGACGCTGTGGTTGTTGTTGTTGTGATCTGTGTATTTTCTGGTGTTTATGTTTTTTTGGTTATTTTGGTTGGATGTTTGTGGTTTCGTTGTTGTTTATTGGTTTGATTGAATAGGTGTGTTGGTTTGTTGTTTTTTTTTTTTTTGGTTTGTATTGGTGTTGGTTTGTTTTGTTTGTTGTGTCTTATAGTTTTTATTTCGTTTTTGGTTTTTTTTTTTTTTTTATACTTTTGGTTGGTTTTGTGTTGTGTTGTTGTTTTCTTATGAGTGGTTCTGATGTTTTTTTTGTTGGTCGATTTCTTGTGTTTTTTTGGATTTGGGAATTGTTTTCTTTTTTCTTTGGTGCGTCCCCTTCCTATTGCGTCTTTTTTGTCGCTCGGTAGTTCCTTGGTTTTTTGGTTGGTTTGTGTGGGGATTTTGACCGTGATGTTGTTGTTGTTTGTTTTGGTTTGTTTTTGTTGTTTTTTTTGTGTAGGGGATTTTATGTTTATTTTTTAGTCCTTTTGGTTTGTTTTTTTGTTTACCATGTGAGATTTGAGTCTTTTTGGCTGGGGGTGTTTGTGTTCTATTGTTTGTTAGTGTTTGTTGTTTCCGGTGTGTTTTTGAGTTTGGATTTTGTTTTTTTGTTTTTTTAGTTTTGTTTTTGTTTCGTGGATTTGGCTTTTTGGTGTTTTTTTTGGGTTTGGTTGTTTTTTGATGGTTTTAGCTTTTTATCGTGTTGATATTGGATATCTTTGGATATGTTGGTGCTGAGTTTGAGTTGTTTTGGGTTTTTTGTGATTTTGTTGTGATGTGGTGATTTTTTTTTGTTTTATGGGTTGGGGATGAAAATCTGACGGGTTCGTTGAGATGATTTTTGTATGTGTCTCTGGTTGATTAGTTCGCTTGTTGCTGTGTTTTGTTGTTGTTTCTTGTGGTGTTTATTTGGGTTTTTGTGTCTGTGTCTTGGATGTAGTGTTTATTTTTTGGTTTTTGGTTTTGAATGTGTGTGGTTGTTTGTTTTTTTTGTTTTGTGATTTGTGTGTGTGCTTTGTGGTGTATTTCTTATTCTTTTTGTTGATTTTTTTGAGGTTTTGCTTGGTTTTATTGATTTTTGTGTTTGTGTCGATATGGTGGTTGTTTGGGTGCGGGGTGGTTTGGTTTTTTTGTTTTTTTGTTTTGTTGGGGATTTGTTTGGATGTTTTTGGGTTCGGTGTTGGGTGTTTGTTGATGCTAGGTGGTGCAGTGGTGAGCTAATATGCTGGTTGGTTTTTGCTTCAGTTTGTGTTGTTTTTGGGTGTTTTGATGTTCGGAAGTTTGTTGTGGTGTTTTTGTTTTTTGTTGTATTTTTTTGGGGTTTCTGTGGGGGACGTATTTTAGTTTCTGTTTGTTGGCATTTGGTGGGCTTTGGTTTGTGTTTGTGTTTTGTGGTGTTTTTTTTGTCTTTTTGAGTGTTTTTTTTTGTTTTGTGTTTTTGGGTTTTTTGTGTTTCTGTTTTGGTCGGGCGTGTTTGTGGATTTTTTGGTTCTTTTTTTTTTTGGATTTTGCGTATTTTTCTGTGTGGCTTATTTTTTTCTTTTTCTTTTGTGTTCATCTGGTTATTGGTTGTTGTTTTTTTTTTTTCGTTGCTAGTTTTTTGTTCTTTTTATGTGTCTTTTTGTTTCTTTGATGTTTTTTATTGTTGTGTTCGTGATGTTTGTTGCGGTTTTTTTTGGAGGTTTGGGTTGTTTGGTTTGTTTTGTTTGTTGTGTTCTTTTGTGGTTATTTTTATGTTTTTATTGTTTGTTTTTGGTTGCTGAGTTTTGATGTTGGAGGATTTTTTTGTTTTTGCTGCTGTTTGTGTTGTTTTTTTTTTGTAGTGTTTGTGTTGTGTTGTGGGGGGGGGGGTGCTGTGGGTGTTTGTGTGTGTAGCGGTTTTGGTTGTTGGATGTTGTGTCGGGTTCTGTGTTGGGGTCTTGTGTGTTGTGTTGGGTGGGTGTGGTGTTCGGGAGTTTTGGCGGTGGGGGGGTTTGTGGCTGTTTGTTTTTTGGTCGGTGGTGTATGGTGGGGGGGGGATAGTGGGGTGGTGTGGCGTGTGTTGTGGGGGTGGTTGTTGGGAGTGTGTTATATGTTTGTGGTGTGGTAGGGTTGACGGAGTTTGGCGTGGGTGACGCGGGATAAGTGGCGGGCTGAATTTTTTTGCAATGCTTTTTTTGTCTTCTGAGGGGCCACCGTTTTGAGATGGTTGTTTTATTGGGTTGGTCTGAGCGGAACAGGGTTTTCTTGGCCGGGCGTTTTGGTGTGTGATATTGTGTGCTTTTTTGTTTGTTGTGTTTTTTTTGCCTTTTTTGTGATTTTGGGATTTTGTTAGCAAAAGTTGTTTTTTTTGTTTTGTTTTTTTTGTTTTTTTTTTGGTTCTTTTTTGTTTTTTTGTGCTGGTTTGTTCTTGAGTGAACTTGTTTCTTTATTTTTTTTTGTTGGTTTTTGGGGTGTTGCGTGATTTATCTTTTGGGGTTTTTGTGGTGGCCTGTTGGTTTTTTTTTTAGGTTTTTTTATCGGTGTTTCTTGTCGGTTTATCTTTTGATTTTGTATGTGGTTTTTGAGTTGGTTATAGGTTTTTTGTTTGTTTTGGTTTGTTTTTTTTATTCTTTTTTTTTTTTTTTTGTTCTTGGGTTTTTTGTGGTATTCTTTTTTCTAGTTATGTTGTGTTGCCCGGCTTTTTTTGGGGTCATTTTTTTTGTTTTTTGATTGATTGTTAGTTTTTGTTTGTGATTTTTTTTGTTTGTGCTTTATTGTTTTTTCTGTTGTGATTTTGTCTTATTTTTGGTTTTGGGATTTGTTTTTTGTGGGTATGACCTGTGTTGTGAGTGGTTGTTCTTTGTTTACGGTTTTGTCTTTTGCTTGTGTGTTTGTTTTGTTCTTGTGTGTTTGGATTGTTTTTTTTTTTCTTGAGTTTGTGTTTTTTTGTGTATTGTTTTTTTTTGTGAGGTTGTTGAGCTTGGTGTGTTTGTTTTTTGGGCTGCTGAATTTTTTGTTTTTTTTTTTTGATGCTTTTTTGATGTGATTGTTTTCTAGTGATTTTTGCTTTCTTTGTGGTTTTTTTTCTGATTTTTTTACCTGTGGTCAGGTTCGTTTGTGAATTATTTTGTTTCTTTTTTCTTTATGTTCGGGTGTATTGTTTTTTTTCTTATGTGATAATTATTTTTAATAGTTTATTTTTCGTGTTTTTTGTGTTTTTGTGTATTTCTTTTTTTTGAGAGTTTTTTTTTTTGGTTGGGTTTTTTTTTGAAGTTGTCGTTTTTTGTTGTTGTTTGGTGTTAGTTGTCTTTTTTGGGTTGGTAGGCTCGTTCGTTGGTCTTGTTTTTTTTTTTTGTTTGAGTTAATTTTGTTTTGTCTGGGTTTTTCTAATTTTGTGTTATATTTTTTCTTCGTGTTGAGGATTAGTTCCGTTTTTGTTTGCCTTTGTTCGAGATCTTTTGGTTGGAGGTGTTTGTGTGTTTCGGATTTACTTTGGGTGGTTGCTTTGGTTTTTTATGTTTTGTTGGGATGGTTTTCCGATTTTGGATTTTAGGAGGTTAGGGTGTTATGACGGATTATTTGTTTGGGATTTGTTTTTTCTTGGACTTGTTGTGAGGTAGGTCTTTTTGTTTGGGTTTTTGGTATGATGTTATTTTTTGATCTTTGCTTCTGTTTTGTTATGTTATGTTTTAGATTGTGTTGGTGGTGGTTGTTGTTTATGGTTGTTTTCTTGTTCAGTGTGTTGTCTGTGGATGGGTGTTGGAAGTTTTGGTGGTTTGCGTGGGGTTTGGTTGTCTGTGGGGGGGTTTGGCCTGGGGTGAGTTTGTTTTTTGAGTTTTTGTCTGTTGAGGGGGGGGGAGTGTGAGGGGAAAGTGCTATGAGGTTCTAGAAGGCTAGGCCAATGACGGCCGTATTTTTATCCGGGGGGGTTCGTATGGATCGTCTATATCGATTGCTGCTAATGCAAGAGTTGAGTTCTGAAGTTTAAGTAAGACCATTGCCGTGATTTACTTTGTAATGAATATGTCTGAGTTAATCGGGTACGCTATGTAAACGATAGTGAACTGCTGTCTGGCTATATCGTAATGATCGGATTTTTGAGTCTGAGAGTTTAAAGGTATGAGGGGAACCATTTGCTGGTTTTACCTCAATCCCGGTATCCTTAAGAAGAAGAGTGACGAAGTATTGTGTTCGGGGTCGTACTAACTTTGTATAGTTCAACAGAATTAGTGCTCAGTGGAGCGGAAGAAGATAGACGTGCGTATTGAAGCTGGGCGGTCTATCAAAAGTCTTTGTCATATGCCTCGTGATGAGATGTCGGGTGCTGGTGGTGGTATTGGCAAGTAGTTTAGAATCTTATAATCGTGGGAGCATACGCAAAATACCCCAATACATCGTGTCCACATCGCCCAATACGGTGTATCGATTTCAATTTCCAGACTCTATAAATACAAAACCCTAAACTCAGTTTTAGGTATGCTTTAACCACCAAGTTTGATTTTTAGAAGAGAAGAGCAGCCAAGAAGGTCCTGCAAAGTGCTGCAATCCATGGGAAAACCCTTGTAATCTCTACTCTCCACTATACGCGTTCGGTTAGCATTATGTTTAATCGTTCATCTATGATTTCGTGTATTGTTACAATGACTATCGGCTAATACCTTTAGGTATTAGCCATGTTTATGATAATATAATGTTTTGATTTGTCTTTATATCGATTCTTCCTTATTCGTTGCATGTTAATTATGTTTATCACTTCATACCCCATTTATGTGCTTAATTATGTGTTTTACCTATCATTCAACTAGGTTCAGTCCTACATATTTAATGCGCTGCAACTTCGGTGTTGTGTGGGCGTAGGCTAAGAGTCCAGGATAGAAGCACATAACGCTTATTTATATAGCTAGACTAATAGGATCACCAATAGAAAGCCCTGTTTCGATCTATGGTTAAGTGGATAGGTAGACTAAGCTGATGACTTAGGACTACACATAACGTCCTGTCTCCATAGGTAGTTAAGTGGGTGGACTATCGCTATGATTTCCTTTTAAGCAGTAAGTTGATTAAAGCCTCTCATGAGCTTAGGATTCAATTTAACCACCAATATTGTTTCATAGATAGATTATAATCAACGGAGGTAAGCTTAATGCAGGTTTAGGTTTATTTGTGTTAGGTTTACTAGGACAAACCTCGAGTCTAGGCGAAGATCCACTAACTTTGGAATGATTATACCACCAAAGGAATTAATACAAATCATTGCATGAAATAGACAATCAGAGGATATTATTATATTTAGCCATGGTTAATACGTTTTCCTTACATTAGGCTCGACCGCTTCTTTTTCTTCTGTCTATCAACTTTATGTAAGTTAATTGTCATTAAGATTCATAGGTTAGATAACTAAAACCCATGCCAATCTCTCAGGCTGAAGAACCCCCTTTTTTTGGGGGGCACCTTGTTTAGGTTTAATTAGGTATAACTTAGAATATATTAAATTAGACTAACTTAGATAACTAAAATACTGATAAATTAGATATTAACACTCTCGCTCTTAGTGATCGACACCCTACTTACCAATGAAGTACAAACTGATCAGGTACACTGGCCTGGTAGTGTTTTTTTAGGTAAAGGCGGCAAAAATAATAAAAATAGTTAAATCTTGCATTCCAACACTCAACACCCACACCGATACTGTAATTACTCATACTCACAACGACACATACCGACCCATATAGATTAAGTCCTATCGGGTTGCTAGTTGCTTTTTTGTAAGTAGTGTATTTCCTGTCGCAATGCAAATTTTTCTATCTACGGTTAGGTCCAGAAAATTGCACAATGCAATTGGGTACGTGTGTGAAATTTCTATCTAAGGTTAGGTCGGGAAAATTGCACAATGCAATTGGGAAAGTGAAAGTAGTGTATATTTTTAGTGTTAATCTTTCAGTGTGTTTTACTACTTTCACAATTATATTTTTTACATCCGAAGTATGAAAAAGAATGGATAAATTATTCAGATTCATTACGATGGTGAACATGCTGATATTACATTGAAATTCATAGTTTATATGTGAAAAAAAATCAAAGAAAGTGAAAAATACAAAAAAAGTGATTCTGTTGAGTATTGTTGTATGTTGGTCGAAATAAACCAACCATGTATCATCTTGTATAAAGTGGCCGATATCACCACTATTGTTGTAAAGTATGTATATTATGGATGTTTGGGAGTTGGTCGTTATGGGAACGCCAACTAAGGTTGTTTGATTAATCTATTGATCAAGGCATTTATCTTTGATTTTTTGTCTTCTTCAAGAGATGGTCGGGAAAGTTACTAGTAACACTATACCTTATTTGTTTGGATTTAATCTATTTGTTTTGTTCTTTTTATTTAACAACAACTATTTTCCATTTCCTAATCCCTATCCTTTGGTCTTACTCGAATGAGGGAGTGAGCATTCACATATGTCTATTCTGTCGTTATGGATGTGTATGTGTATTTTTGCCACCCTTGTTGGTTTATTACTATTGGTGAAAGATTAAAGATTGATGCAGTTATCGTAAGTGACTTATACAAGAAGTTTTACAACTCCCTAGGCAGAGTACCTAATTGTTGTAGTAGTAGTATAGGCAAGACTCGGGGGTTGTTATTGTTCTCTAGGGGAATAGGTTGGAAAGGCTTGATCATGGTCTAACAGAATTCTATGGGTTGAGAGAAGATTATTTTTGCATTTTTATATTTATAAGAAAGTTAGTAAAATCATATGTTTAAAGAGATTTGTTGGTTTTAGCGATTAAACCTAAATATTTAAACTATGATAATGGTGATAACAATATAATAAAAAGATTATATTCATTTAATCATGTATTACTCCCTAGATTGCTTCATCTAGTGTTGTTGCTTTGTTACCCTTGTGATGTTCTATGTAATTATTTCCTAAGCCATGAACAGATTACATGAACCCGCCGTCTATTTAATATTCTGTTAGGGCAACACACAAGTAAGGTAGTATGAAGACTATTACAAGGCCCCTAAGAGTATAAAGACTATTAAAAGTGGATCAACCATATAAGGGGCAAGGTTAGTAGTATGAAGACTGTTACCGATGGTATCCTTTCTACACAATCATGTTTCCCTAGACATATCAACAGCGATACAAACAAAAGCTGGTTTTCTAAAGCCTAACATGCATATTTATCACAAGAAGCAACACACCACTAAGATCTACATTCTAGGTTTTTTTACAATCATAAATGAATACAATAAAGGTTTTAAGCCAAGCATGTTTAATGATAAAGCACGAACAATAAGAACTCAAACGAGAAGACATTATATTGAATGATTAAGATGTCTTACTTGATTAAAAAAATGAATTAAAGGAGGTACAATAAGGTTTTGAAGCCCTAAAATCGTCCTAATAAGCTACCAAATGAACTAGGGTTCGTCTCCCTTTTTTACTCTAAAGTTACACACATAAAACCCTAATTTCGGGTCTATTGACGGCGTCGCATTTTAGTCGTGACGCCATCACGAAAGAGAATATTCTAGATAATGGGCTGGGTCGTGATCTCTGACGTCGTCGTGGATTTTGTAACACCGTCGTGAGATGCGTCGTGACGGCGTCACGTAGAAACCGTGACGCCGTCTCCAGCTACTGAGAACATAATCTTGAGAAATGTTGGTGTAGGTCCGTAGTCTTGTCCGTTTCTTCTTCAAATGAGCCCAAGTCACGTGTAATTATTCCAAATGCCCTCCAAATGAGAAATACCTGAAAAGAAATGATTAAGTATCTATTTTGGGCATAAATGCACGATTTAGGAGATTAAACGACCCCGAAAAAGTGTATAAAATGATACCTCATCAAATACCCCTACACTTGGGATTTGCTTGTCCTCAAGCAAATGGGCTTTTCTATCTAGACAATAACAATATGATGGGTCATTTTACTTACTATTTAAAAGTATTCTACAACACAACCTTCTAGACTTTATAATTAAAAGCACGGAAAATATATACTAGCACCTCACATAAGTGTTTAGGATTCTCTCTTTCACTCGATTGTATAATAAATTATAACGTATAGGGGAAACTAAAAAATCAACACTCATTACCTATCATAGCATATAAATTACCATAGGCTTGGTAAAAGATCAAACTCCACCGCTAGGTGCAAGCATTATTCATTACTATCTAAGAGGTCTTTTAAAAGGGTTGTGGGATGTAGGTGTAAGATAACATATAAGGGAAACGGAAATGGATGGGATACATTTGGGTGGCTTTGGGTGAATTTGGAGTGGAAGGGTTAGCTAATTATTTACATGAATACACGCTTGTTTGGTTGCTAAGCTAAGACTCGGACAAAGATATACAGACTCTACACAACTCTAAATCAATTTCTTTCTTTTTCTTTTCTCTTTTTTTCTAAATAACATAATAAAAATGGGGGTTATAACACATACCCCTACACTTGAGCTTTTACATGCTCGATATTTACAATCTAACTAATGACCCGATTTGAGGTGGACCAAAATAACATGGAGATCATCTAACAAACATATGGGGATATTGACTTAACTTTTCTTCCCTATTCTTCTGCGAAATAAATACTACCATAAATCCTAATCGTCCCAAAATTGTATTTACAAGGATAAGGACTTAGCAATAGTGTACTCAAATAATTAACTTGGGTTATCACAATAATGTACTAAAATGAGTACATACAAGGTAGGCTAAGGCGATTGGGTGTAACGATTAGTTTAAGGGTGACAATGCTCTTCATTAATAATCTGAAATCCGCTAGAAAATTAAGAGAACCGTAAAAAAGGATAGGCTAGGAGGGTTGTACTAGGGGTATTCTACACTAAAAATGAGTGCATGGCAAGGGTGTGGGATAGTTATATGGGTGTGACCATCATAACAATTACAGGTTTAAAACATAGGTTAATCCTAGTGCCTCTTATCTAGCAAATCCTAATACTTATTATGCGGTCTCGGGATGCATCACAAAAACAAGTTCTAGAATTTAATATGCTACCGGTACACTCTCATAATCCTAAAGTAACTAATACCAATGTTCCAGAAAAGGCAACAAAACCACGTATACACATCCGTAACGACGGAATAGACACACATGATTGCTCACTCCTTAACTCGAACAAGCTAAAGGTATAATATCTATGGGCGAACCTCACATTGTTGGGGTGGAATTTTGAGGGTTTTGTGCTAGTCATATAGATTCCTATCCATGAGACGCTATTAATACTTGGTTTTCGTCGGTATGTGTCATAAAAATTTTTAAATTTTGGTAAAAATTACGTCTTATGCTATGTTTTGATATATTACCCATCATTTTAAGGACAAAGCAAATGAAAAATAAAAGAATAGTTTCTAAGGCTTATTTTCCCCACTACACTTAAGCTGAACATTGTCTCCAATGTTCTATAGAAGTACCCGTAAAAATGAATTAAAGGGAAAAGAAAACATGTAAAAGAAACTAGTACTCCAATGGTTTGCTCAATAATGGAGAAGAAACATGCGATAACTGGTTAAATCGTCCTCCAAGAATCGTCTAATGGAACTTCCTAAGAATCTTCAAGCTTCTTCTTATCAAATATAACCTGTAATCAAAGACGAAGACAACTACACCAAGCATAAAATGTGCGATTTACCAATATACAATGTGAATTTAGGGTTGACTCGATAAAACAGTAAAGATAGGATGAGAGAATTGTTAAACTCATGGTTTTGTAGGTTTATAAAGGAATATTACATATTTTAAATGTTGTACAAGTTTTATTTTTAAAAATAATAATATTTTTAAGTTTTCTTGAACTAGGCGTATGACGCCGTCAGGGTTATTGTGACCCCGTCACAGGTATCGTGGTGACAGCGTCGCGTGTTAATCGTGACGCCGTCTCCACAGTCTTTGAAAACGAAAATTTTGTTTTTGATGAAAAATTTTCTGCACTTGATTCCATAAGTTAATTCATGTACAATTAGCTGCATAGAACCTAAGATTTAACGATTCAATCATATGACTCGAAACAGACGCGAATTAATCTAAACAATTCATTTAACATGTTTGAATTTTGGCTCAAAAGCCGGATAAATTCCCCTATACTTATTATTTGCAAAATACATTTGATTGAAATTAAGACGAAGTTAAAGCCAAACAAAGCATGATTACAAGATAGTTCAAACATAATAAAATAAACGGTAAATAATTAAACACAAGACATTCCTAATATGCAGGAAAAGTAAATTGGGTTGCCTCCAAAAAAGCGCTTGTTTTTGTTCGAGTCACGAGCCTGACTCTAGTCTTATTTAACAGACAAAGGAGAGGGTTCCCCTACACTTAAGTTTAAGTGTGGGTGATAGTAACGGTACATACTATTGTGGTAAGAAAGAGCCTTATATAGAAAGGGTGGGTGTTGAATTATATGCTCTAAATGGTGTGTTTCTTGAATCCTACCATTTTCTAATTCTTTCGGCCTAACGGGTAAATTAAGTCTCCTTCCAAGAAAAGAAACTTCTTTAGATTCCAATTCCTGATCATCTTCTATCATCTCGAAATTCAAAAAATCAACACCTAAAGATCCACTATAGCCTAATAAACCCGGTTTAAATCCATAATGTTTCTTAGGATCATCTAAACATGGGTGATAATAACAATACAAATCCTTAAGGTGGAAAGACGCCACGTGAGGTGAAGGTGGTGTATGAATGGTTAAGCTATCTACTTCCTTCATCCTAAAACTATCCGAACTATGTAGTTTGATGGGTGGTTCGGGGCCTCTTTGGCTCCTAGACTTACATCTAAGGATGGACAACTGGGTAAGGGCTGTAGTTAAGGCTTTGGTTTATCAAGACTAGGAACTTCCCTAGAACTAAGAGGAAGGTCATGATTACAAGTATTCAAACCAAAATCCTCTAGTTGTGTTTCGTCCAAAGGTTCTACCTCTATCGGGGTTCCTAAAGTCTCTTCTACCTCCTTTCGGGTAAGTCACAGGCGGTGTGTATTCCTTGAATGATGAGAGGACTTGTGGGTTACTTTGTGGGTCCAAATTTTCAACATCATATCGGGACTTGACGTTTCGGTTATTGTTTGTACCAGGCTTAAAGCCAAAGGTACTTTCCCTTATAAGAGGTGGACTGGGGAAGATTGTGCGGACGTATTTGACATAAAGTGATTTTGGCGGGATGAAGTCGAGGGCGTGGAAAGAATTGCTTTTTGTGAGGGTTTATGAGAATTTAAGGTTGCTAGAGGGTTTCTGATGCTCATTCTTGGGATACCTTGTTATCTTCTCGATCTTTCTCATCATGCTCCCCTCTTCTATTATCTTTCCCTTTAACCTCCTTGTGACCTTCGAAGAGAGTTGCATGAAATCGCCCATAATTACTTCCATATATTCTTTGAATTGTTTGACTCTTTCTTCCTGATCGAGGATAAAGTTCATCATAATATGCTCAAATTTCTCTTGACGTGATGGCTCTGGGGGTAGTTGATACTTTATGTCGCTTGATATCCCAAAAACGTCCTCACTTCTCCCCATTATTGAGATTGCATCTTTCATGAGCGCATTGACATGGCTTTCCATGACCCCTAATAACTGCTTTATGTTGGCGTTTTTGTAGTTTAGGCTTCCTTCTTCTAGGAAGATTGGGTCATTCAATCCTTCTTCTTCATATTAGGCTAAACCCTCAATGTTTTTCCATGCTACTTTTGGCCTTAATTTTCTAAGTCTCCCGCCTGCTTCATAGTTAATGGCCATCTGGGTGGTGTAGTCGACATGATCGTAAAAGATTTGAACTTGCAGCCATAGATCAAGACCATGATGAGGGACTTTTAGGAGTAAGTCCTTGAAACGAGTCCACACTTCGTAGAGAGATTCATCTTGTCGTTGTTGGAACATCAAGATATCATTGCGGAGTTTTACTGTCCTTCCTGGTAGAAAGAATTGAGCAAGGAATTGGGTAGTAAGATCCTCCCATGTGGTGATGGATCCTGCTGGAAGACGTTCAAGCCAATTGCTAGCTTGATCGCGAAGGGAAAATTAAAATAAACACAGGCGCGTTCTTTCCCTATTGTCACCGTCAAGGTCAAGTGAGTCCACAAGTTTTAGTAAATCCTTAAGGTGTTGGTTTGGATCCTCGGACCAAAGTCCGTGGAATGAGCATCCGTTTTGCACCAACCGGATGGTGTCGGATCGAAGAGGTACCACGTTATTCTCTACGGGGAGCTCAATGGTATTCCTGTAGCCCTCGTGGTTAGGTTTAGAGTAGTCTCCTAGAGTACGGATATGATTCTCGTCTCCCATGGTGGTTGACGAGAATGGATTACGAAACAAATAACACAAAGAAAAGATAGACTATGAGAAAGCTAATATGCAGAAATTAAAGTCTTACTTGAAAGGATTCAAGTAAATAGAACTAAGTGAAACCATGATCAAAACCTAACTATTCCCCGACAGCGGCGCCAAAAACTTAATGTTCGGTTGTCGTAATGACTTCTTTACAAGAAGTTTTACAACTCCCTAGGCGGTGTACCTAATCGTTGTAGTGTAGTATAGGCAAGACTCGGGGGTTGTTATCGTTCTCTAAGGGAATAGGTTGGGAAAGCTTGATCACGGTCTAACAGAATTCTGAGGGTTAAGGGAAGATTCTTTTTGTATTTTTATGTTTTATGGAAAGCAGTAAAATCATATATTGGATAGGTGGTTTGGTTTTAGCTATTAAACTAAATATTAATCTAAACTACTGGTGATAACAATATAATAAAAGACTGTGTTTATTTAATCATGTATTACTCCCTAGATTGCTTTTCCTAGTGTTGTTGCTTTGTCACACTTGTGATGATCTACGTAATTATTTCCTAAGTCATGAATGAATTACATAAACCCGCTGTCTACTTAGTATTTCGTTAAGGCAACACACAAGTAAAGTAGTATGAAGACTATTACAAGGCCCCTAAGGGTATACTAAGTGCATGTGAAATATATTAAGAGTGGATAAACCATATTAGGGGGAAAAGTAGTATGAAGACTGTTACCCGATGGTATCCTTTCTACACAATAATGTTTTCCTAGACATATCAACAGCACTACAGATAAAAGATGGTTTTCTAAGACCTAACATGCATATTCATCACAAGAAGCAAAACCACTAATATCTACATCCTAGGTTTCATACAATCATAAATAAACATAATAGAAGGTTTAGCCAAACATGTTAAAGATAAAGCAAGAATAGATAGGAATCACACAACAAGACATATTGGATGATTAAATAAGTCTTACTTGATTAAAACATGAATTGGAGGAAATACAATAGGGTTTTTAGGCCCTAAAATCATCCCTAACAGTTGCTAAACGAACTAGGGTTTGTAACCTCTTTTTATTCTAAAGTTACACACTCAAAACCCTAAATTCGGATTTGTATATATAGGAAAAACGCCGTGACGGCGTCACGTTTTAGTCGTGACGCCGTCACGAAAGAGAATATTCTAGATAATGGGCTGGGTCGTGATCTCTGACGCCATCATGGATTTCGTGACATCGTCGTGGGATGCGTCGTGACGGCGTCACGTAGAAACTGTGACGCCGTCTCCAGCTGCTGTGAACTTTATTCTTGAGAAATGTTGTGGTAGGGTCACGTAGTTTGTCTGTCTCTTCTCCAAATGATCCAAAGTCTCACGTGTTAATTCTTCCAAATTGCCCTACAATGAGAAATACCTAAAACTGGATCAACTGATTAAGTATCCTATGTTTGGGCATAATATGACACGTTTAGAAGGGTCATTAAATTAAACGACCTCGCAAAAGTGTTATTAAACAATGTTAACCTATTTAGATCTCTCTTGATCACTTGGCATTCTGAATCTAGCATAATGAGTTCATTGCTGGATCTATTATCTTTTTCAACATCAGAGTCATTGTCTTGAAAATTGTTAGAAACCAAGGCTTTTGAGCTTGAGGTCTGAATGGTGAATCTTTGTGTCTGAGACTCATAGATATCATCAATCAGACTTTCTTTATAATGATACTTTCCATATAGAGCAGCCTGACTGTCACTCTTAATAGAATTGTTGGCTCTCTGAGTTTGATTCATACTCAACCATTTTCTTGGCAGGCTGTTAAGAAACCGGGTGGCCCGGCATTGGACCTCAGAGTGAGAATAGATTTGATACTCCCCTTATTTTCGAAGGTCATTTACAAGCATTTCAGTCCGAGTTAAGTGCATTAAGTTTTTCCCTTCAAGTGCCTTAAGAAGCATTATAACTTGAGCCTCAATTGCAGCTATCTTGGTTGTTGTATCTTAAGTGTCTGATGGAGCCTTTCATAGGACATGACAAGCTTTGTCCACATTTCTTTTGCAGATTTATATTTAATGACAGATTTCATAACATCGTTTGGTAAGCAGCCTATGATGATGCTTTTTAATCTTTTGTCTTGATTAGCAAGACGACACTCAGTGTGTGACCATTGGTTTTGTCGTTTAGGCAGTGGATTAGTTGGAGTGGACAAGTTTGACATGGGGACATAAGGTCCTTCTTCTAAAGTAGTCATAAGATAAGGTTCAAGACCGTCAAGGAATACCAAGAACCTTATTTTCCAACTAGTAAAGTTATCTTTGTCGAATTTAGGAACATTTGAGACATGAGAACCTCCTCTACTATCAAGAAGTTGAGGAAGGTTCTCATCAACACCATTTTGACCTACATTAGTTGTAGTAGTGGTGTTGATGTTCTCAGTACTAGGCATCGTGTCAACCCTATTAACATTAGGGCTACCCGGATTGCTAGTACTTGTTCCTAGTGGTGGTGGGATAGGTGGTACAGTTCCAGACATAATTAAATCTCAAGTTTTTGAAATAAAGAGCAGTTTCTTAAAGGTTTTACAATCGCTCTGCTCTGATACGCACAATTGAAAGCTCCCAAATTCAAGTCTATTATAGAGTATATCTCCACTTATCACACTAAGGTATAACATCAAGTAATAATCTTTTACAATGTGTATATGCGTGTATTGATAAGTATCAAACGATTACAATGTGCTATTGATCGCACAGGTTGGAATGATCGCACAGGTTGAATGACAATGTATGATTACCCTTAGAACAAGTAAACTTGATTGAGGAATCAAGTTTACAAGCGAACTTATCTCGATAGCTGAATGAGACAGCTGACCTTTGTTAAGTTCGAAGGAGTAAATGCAATAATAATAACAACACTAAAAGCGATAACATTTACTCTTTACAACATTCTCTATTTATACTAATACGAGGTTGTGTCCTTAGTGGGGGTAGTTGCAACGTGTCAAGAATCTGTTGGAGGACGTATGAGGTGTTTAATGCACATCTATTCTTGGAAACCACCCGCCCATACTTTAGTGAACAGTTCTACCAATTGTTCACTACTTTTGCCAACTTTGTACTAGGTACATGATTTAACTTAAATCAATGTTTATCCTACCATAAACACTTGTTAAGTTTCCTGCCTACTTTAGAGAACAATCTTTAAAGCTCAACTTGTTCTTCTTCAAAGGGTAATAGAATAGTCAGAGTATTGCCACCTCTGACTCTCCTTAGAACATCAGCGTATTCTTTCTACATACCAGCTGATATCCATCTCAGTCGACGACTATGTCTTCAAGTAATCTTCGACTTCCTTGACAATGTCTTTGACTTGAATACGTCTGATGTTGCTCTCCGAGGCTTTGCACTCAGAGAGTCCTTTCACTGCCAGCTGATGCTTTGCACTCAGCTTGGTCTTCATCACCTCTGAGTCCAGCACCAAGAGGTTCTTTAACACTTAGATTAATTTCTGTTTAAATATAGGCAAAAGTCATTGGGCTCTGAATCGGCCCAACAGAGTGCAAGTATGCGATGTTAACCCATATCTTTAGTAAATCAATTAGCCAATCAATTAACTGTATCTTTGTAATTATCCTTAGCCAAACACTTAGCTGTAACATTGATATTATCCTTATCTTTATCTATTTATAAAGATGTTTAAGTAATGCAATAAACAAAAGATTCATCCCCTCTTACATGGTATCACAGCCTTGATAAAACACCGATCCAAAATTAACCCTCACCTAGATAATAAAATACACGGTTTTCTTTTTAGTTTTGGTTTCTGATTTGGTGTTTGTTCATCGGTACCAAACCGTATTATGTTTTAGTTGTTACTTGTCATTGGTAACAAGTCGTTTCAACTTATCGTCACTTGTTTATAGGTAACAAGTTGTTTAATCTACCCGTCTACTTGTTCTTTGGTAACAAGTATCATCTTGTTATTTGTTTCAGTACCACGTCTCACGCTTAAACACTACAACCTACAGTACCTTCGCTATGATCGGATTCGACAACACCTCACTTTGGTCATCCTCTTATTGCAATAGTAGTGGCTCGATTCCTCAAGAGACTAGTACAAATGAATTATTAGTACAATTGTTGGGAAAGTTGGGATTTAGTACACAAACCATGGCACAACCTAGTGGTCATAATGGAATAAACCCTCCTGGTCATAATAATGTTCATGTTACCAATCTAGTGGCATACCATACTATGGCACATCATCCTACTACGACTGGATCGTACACATTTGGCCCACCCGGTTTTCATAATGGCCCAGCTTTTATACATACCCATCCCACAATCTAACCTGTTAATTCTATTGCTGGCCCAACATGCTTCTCTAATCCACATATTCAAGTTACAAATGTTCACCCTACAATTAACGTGGGACAGATTTACTTGGCTAAGAAGGCCTAGCCCACTCCTCATGTGGGTCTGGCAACAGTTCAGTTCGCACATATAGGTCCCACGGCTATCCCGGGATAAGAGACCACCTTGCCACATGTCTTTAGTGCCGTAAATCTTCAGGATCCCGCTCCAGGTTCATGAAATATGGATACAGGTTCGAGCTCTCATCTCAATAATTCAGTTAATAGTCTTAGTGAAATTTTAATACGTGTATGTATCCGTCTATCTCGGTTGGTGACGGTCATTCTATACTCGTCACTAATACGGGCGATAGTATTTTTCCAACGCCCCTTAAATCCCTTCACCTAAATAATGTCCTTACTACTCCCCATATTGTTAAAAATCTTATTTCTGTTCCTCAGTTTGTGCATGAAAATAATTGCACTATTGAATTTGATGCGTTTGGATTTTTGGTTAAGGATTTTTTGACGCGTCGGGTGCTTCTCCGATGCGATAGCACGGGGGATCTTTACCCGATCACGCCTCCATCCTCGATTCCACATGTTTTTCTTGTTAGTCAGCATACGTAGGATCAACGTCTTGGTCATTCAGGAAGTGAAGTGTTACGTCGTCTTGTTTCCAATAATTTTATTTCGTGCAATAAGGAGAAACCTCCTGTGCTTTGTCATGCTTGACAGCTTGGCAAACACGTAAGGCTTTCGTTTTCAGTTCTAATACTGTCGTTACTTTTTGTTTTGATATTATTTACTCGGATGTGTGGACTTCACCCATACCGAGTCTTTCAGGGTGTAAATATTATGTTTTGTTTTTAGATCACTATTCGCAGTTTGTTTGGGTTTATCCTTTGCTTAATAAATCTGATGTTTGGTCTAAGTTTGTATTATTTCGTACCTATGTTTGTACTCAGTTCAAGTGTGAAATTCATTTGTTTCAGTGTGACCATGGTAGTGAATTCGACAACCGTAACATTCATCAACTTTTTGCGGACAATGGCATTCAGTTTCGTTTTTCATGTCCAAAAACATCCTAACAAAATGGCAAGTCTGAACGCATGGTTCGTACTATCAATAACCTCATTCGAACCTTACTTTTTCAAGCCAACCTCCTACTTTTTGGGTAGAAGTCCTTAATGTGGCCACTTAATTGTTAAACTTTTTACCATCTACTGTCATTAACAATGAAATACCTTATACCCGCTTGTTTGGAACAAACCCTGACTATAGCCTTATACGTACCTTTGGGTGTTTATGTTACCCTCACCTTCATACCAACCACAAGCTTGAACCTCGAGCCACACCTTCAATCTATTTGGGAGAAGCTTTGAATCATTGTGGGTATCGTTGTCTTGATTTAAAAACAAATAAGATCTTCATTTCTCGTCATGTTACATTTGATGAAATCGTTTTTCCCTATGGCTCCACTTAACCCACTTTACCACCTACCTATACCTTTTTAGATGACATACCCGATATTATACCACCAACCATTCCCACCAATCCTGCTGTGCAACTCCCACCTGAACCCATCACTCCAATTCATAACACCAAAATCAAGCCCACTCACCTCAACAACTCTCACCGACCCAAGTTCACACCTCCAAAAATCAAGCTCACTCACCACCTCTATCCACTTTCGTAGTCTAACAACAAATGTCTACCACAACTCAATCACATGCGACCTAAAACGAACATGTGGCTCAATCACCTATTATAATTCCTGATCCACCTAAAAACCCGAACCTGGTTTTGGTTCACCAGATGGTCACACGTTTCCATGTTGGGACAAATCGTCCCACTGAGTGTCTTAATTTACTTGTGTCTTCAGTTTCACATTTACCAAAATCTTTTCATGATGCGTTTAGTGATCCTAACTGGCAAAATACTATGCGTGATGAATATCATGCGCTTATTAAAAACAAAACTTGGACTTTAGTACTTAGACCACCGAATACCAATATTGTACATTGTATGTGGCTTTTTCGTCACAAGTATCTGACAGATGGCACACTTAGTCGCTACAAGGCTCATCTTGTGGTGAATGGTAGTACACAGTTGGAGGGGGTTGGTGTTGATGAGACTTTTAGTTCGGTTGTTAAACTGGGTACTATTCAAACCGTTCTTTAGTTTAGCTGCTTCTCGACATTGGCTGATCCATCAACTCGATGTCAAGAATGCTTTTTTACATGATGATCTTTCTGAGACAGTTTACACGCATCAACCTCCTTGATTTCGGGATTCTGTTCATCCTGATTATGTGTGTTTATTACAGCGGTATCTCTATGGGCTAAAACAGGCCCCTCGAGCTTGGTTTCAGCGGTTTGCATCTTACATTACTCGGGTTAACTTTTCTCATAGTCGTTGTGACTCCTCCTTATTTATCTATAGACAGGGGACTGATACTGCTTATTTGTTATTATATGTGGATGATATTGTTCTCACTGCTTCTTCTGAGGGTTTATTGCAGCGGATTATTAGTTCTTTACATCAGGAGTTTGCTATGACAGATTTGGGTCCACTTAATTATTTTTTTGGTATTTCTGTCACGCATGATTTTTCAGGTTTATTTTTGTCTCAGAAGAAGTATGCTGTTGAGATTTTGGAGAAAGCACATATGGTTAATTGTAACCTTAGTCGGACTCCTGTTGATACTGAGTCTAAACTAGGTGTTGATGGTGATCCGGTATTTGATCCGACTTTATATCAGAGTCTTGCAGGTTCTCTCCAGTATCTTACTTTTACTAGACCGAATATTTCTTATGCAGTTCAACAGGTTTGTCTTCATATGCATGATCCTCGGGAGCCTCTTCTCTCTGCTCTTAAGCGGATTTTGCGGTATGTTCAGGGTACTCTGCATTATGGTTTGCAGTTATTTTCTTCATCTACCATAAATTTGGTTGTATATTCTGATACGGATTGGGCTGGGTGTCCTACTACTCGGAGATCGACTTCAGGGTATTGTGTATTTCTTGGAAATAACCTGCTTTCTTTGTCCTCTAAGCGTCAACTGACGCTTTCTCGTTCCAGTGCAGAGGCAGAGTATCATGGTGTTGCCAATGCTGTTGCTGAGACTTGTTGGTTATGGAATCTTTTACGTGAGTTGCATACACCTTTGTCTTCCGCTCACTTGTTTATTGTGATAATGTGAGTGCAGTCTATCTATCTTATAATCCGGTTCAACATCAACACACAAAGCATATTGAGATAGATATTCATTTTGTTCGAGATTTGGTTGCCGCTGGACAAGTTTGAGTTATTCATGTTCCTTCTCGTTACCAGTTTGCGGATATTTTCACTAAAGGTTTACCCTCGGCCTTGTTTCAAGAGTTTCGTACCAGTTTGAGCGTCCGGTGTCATCCCGCTCCAACCGCGGGGGAGCGTTAACTCATATCTTTAGTAAATCAATTAGCCAATCAATTAACTGTATCTTTGTAATTATCCTTAGCCAATCACTTAGCTGTAACATTGACTATCTTGTATCTATTTATAAGGATGTTTGAGTAATGCAATAAACAAGAGATTCATCCCCTCTTACATGCGGTTGCTTGAGGTCGAATTCGATGGTATTGTAGACGTTGATGAGACAATTCTTGAGCGTGTTTTGAAATTTAAATATGAGATTCAGTTTAGTTTGAAACTGATGAATGAGATGGAACAAGTAGGTGCAAGGACTGATAAACAAGATGATGATGTGAAGAACCAAGAATTATGTGCTACTGTTCTTGATCAAAATAATGTTTCCAATATGATTACTAGTAATCAGACACAAGATGATTTAGAAATGATTGTTACGTCAATTACTGAACCATGTGTTAGTAATCAGAATCTTGAGATTGAAGGTGATATTTCAAATATTATGCAACAAAAAAGCGGGTGATATTTCAAATATTATGCAACAAAAAAGCATAAGTAACCAACAAGGTCGTCCACAAGATGATGACGAGAAAATGATAGAACCTAAATCATTTGTCGATTTGGATCTGCGTGATATACAACGTCATGATACAGAAGAACCACAAAAAGAAACAAAGGAAGATGATCCATCACAAGAGGATGTTGAGAACCCTGAAGGCTTAAGTGATGAACAAAGTCCACCAAAAGTCGTTGATACGGTTAGAGACCCTGAATCGTCTATTGATGCTGAAAGTAACAAACGTGATCAAGAGTATGATCTGCAATTCCCTAGCTTACACTAGTATGAAGAAAGTACACCCCAAGAAACACTGAATGATGGCGGTCGATCCTAAAAAGCAAAAGATAAACAAAGGCCAGAAGTTATCATGGAAATTTACAAATGGGATGTAGCAGTTGTAGGTACTCATCATGAAAGGAACCGATTTTCATTTGGTGAATATTTCACATTTACACAGACGCCTGAATCCAAGAAAGCTAAGAAGAAACCACGGGATAGTTGATTAGTGTTATATGTTAGTAATTACATTTTGCTTCATTATAATTCATTGTATCCATAGTGATAATTGTCCTAAAAGTGCAAATAGTAGTTTTATTTTTGGAACTCCGTGTAAACGAGCGTTGGTTTAGGTTACATATATTTTCTAGTTTTGATACGAATACGATCGATGGATCATGTTGTTGATTAACTTAAACACTTTGGCATGGCGATCGATCTTTCGGTATTAGAGTAATGTGTTGTTAAAAGTGTGTTGACAAAATTTGCAATTACCACTAGAGTAATCTCATATAATATAATGTATAATATATAATCATATATCTATATATATATATATATATCATTACTATACTAATTAGATATATGTGTGTGTGTGTGTGTGTGTTGGGAGTGATTTTTTGTGTGATGTGTGGTGTGTGTGTGTGTGTTTAACAGTCCAACAAAGATTGCTCACATATATTCTTCATAGATTATGAATGACTAAAACGCGGTTAAAATATATTATGCTATCACTAGAACGGTACCCGCGCAAAGTAGCGGTTTCGAAGGCATTAAAAATAAAAAAACTAAATATTAATAAAAGTATATTAAAATTGATGTTGAATTAAAGAGAAAAGGGTTTGCCATCTGATCAATCTTTTAAATTTAGGTACATGTTGGAGCCATACAAATTATTATAAAATCAATATAGTTTTCAAATTCTTCATTTAAATCCATATTTTCGTTAAAAAATATGGTGAAATTAAATAATAAAAATAATAAATATATAAAAAGATATTTCAATTTAAAAATAAAGGTGATTTTTTAGTTTAAACACATGTCACCTTAAGATGATGAGATTAAATAATAAAATGAGATGTATGGTAAAGATTGCACATAAAAAAATTATTACAAAATGTTGTTAGATGAATGTGTTTGTTATTAAAAAGGGATATTTCTATAAAAAGAAAGGGAAAAGTCTGAATTTTCAGACATTCTAAATATAGAAATTTCTCATTTGCTTTATTAATTGTAGATAGATAAGCATTAAGCAGATCCTTCTATCTAATACAATTCCAGATAGTTTTAATCAAACTAGCTGATTACATTAATCCAACATTTCGAGTGAAGTCATGGAACTTGGTTACTTCAATTTCTTGCATATACATGATTAAGGCTGGAGAAGAAAGTCTTGGTGTGATGGATAGTTTAACAGAAAAAAAGTAAGTAACTCCCTAATATGTTTTCACAGGTTTGAGGTCTCATTTACCGTCTTCCACTGGTATATGAGGGAGTGTTAGAGTAGACAAACCCTACCCTACTAAGGTAGGAGGTTGCTTTTCGTTATACCAAAGATAGAAAAGACCTGTATCGGCCTTGCAAGGCGCGTGGAGGGGATGTTTACACGATCGTTAATATTCCAACTTCTCAAAGCAACATTTTTAGCGCTGAGATCATGTTTATTCACAAAGTTGGTGTGCTAATTATAAGGTGTATGTAGGATCGTTTAATCATTAATGAAAACACATGATATACTGTCAATCTATGCGGATCTAGTTGGCGAGTACTTATGAAGAACCACAATAGATTCTCAAACGATTTCTTTTATAAACTTTTGAATTCTGCCTAAAATTGCAGATCCTATGTTCATATACTAATGATTCTTACCTTCGTGTTTTTCTTTGTTTTTTCTATATCTTACTAATCTCTTCTAGAGATCCTTTTATAAACATAAGGATAACCTATTAGCTAGTGTACAAGTCCTTGTATATCATAACACACTAATTGATACTTATCACTAATAACTGTTTACAAGATAAATGCTAAAACAACCGTTTTAAACTTTATAGTTCCTTATATCCTTTGGCAGTACTTCGATCTTTGACTGGCAGGTACTTTGGACATTTTCATTAAGCGTACTTTGACTTTTTCGGTGGAGAACTTGACCTTTTGACTTGTTACTTTCCCCAACTATCCTCCTTAACTTGAATTTAATTGCTTGACTTCAAGTTTCTTGATATTTGGTCTTATTTATTAAGCATCTGCTGTCTTGTCAATTAAGCAGTATTGCTTCAATCTTTTTAAGCTTCAGCCTTTGAGCAGTATCTTGTACACATCTGTTTTGGAGATCTTGAAATGAAACTCTTATCTTGAACTATACTACACTTCCTTCATAAATCTTTGTCTTTGCCTCAAAAGATTGTTCATCTCAGCAACATATCTTTTCGCAACATGAATGGATTTGAGAGCCTTTACCAAGCAGCCATTCACTCTTGGGACTAGTCAGTTCTTGGTAACTAGCCCAAAGGTATGTAATAATCCATGATGAACTGAAATCACTTCAACACTCTACGAACTGAATCATAGGTGGTTGAGAACTAAGACTTTTGTTTAAGTCATTCCCACCATACAACGGATTTGATTAGTCTTTACCTGTAGTCAGTTTGCTAGCGACCCTAAGTCAACTCTCAGTAATAAAACATTGGGTGAGTTGAGGACCATATAGTTCTCTGGCAACTATTTAAAGCTACAACGGATTGAGTTCTCTTTTACAAAAAAGCCGTTTGCATTGAGTAGCCAATAATTCAGTGTAATACCATGTGTGTATTGATCACAGTACAATTTTTGGTAAATGTCAACCATCAACAGATTGGAAATGTCTTTACACAAAAATGTTTGATTTGGACTAGGACAATTCTTATGTTTGTACAGACAATGGTGAATTGCATACCATTTGCTGTGTGGTGGTTAACCAACACTCAATCCCTTAAAACAGTTTGACATTCAAATATATGTGCCTTAAATCTTTTTGCACACTCAAATCTTCACAACATTTCAAAAACAACTTTTTAACTAGCAGTATCTTCATCAAGGTACTGTTTGTTTTACACTAGCAGTACTTTAAACAAAGTACTGCTTTGTTCACAGTTAAGTCTGTTTATCAAAGTAAGATATATATAAGAATAATTTTGATAAAACATACCAGTTGTTTATGGAATTGTCACCATTGCAGTTGTCCTCAAAATGAACAGATGTATCAAAAGTAATGGCTGTCGCACTTTCGTTTTCACTTCATTCCATGTTCCAGATCCTTATCATCATCTCGGCTTGATAGAGGTTTTCTTCTCTCAGCCAGCATGTGATCATAGTGTCCATCTTCTATCTCTAGTGTTGCACTCCCTGAAGATTCATGAACACCTCCATCTTATAATCTCAATTCTTCTTGATCCTTCCAGAAGTCATCATCACTTGATTCAGCCGTCTCCCAAATAATGTTTAGATCACCCAGAAGCATCAAACCTAAGCCGGTTGGAGGAATGTGTCATAATAGTCATCAACCAACTCCGTATAGGTGTTATAAATCGCTGGTCTATCTAAGGACATGCGGTATCTCACTCAAAGTATCAAAAGCCCTAAAATGAATTGTTCTCTTGTGAATGATTAAGATACTCTCCATCAGGTAGAATTCAATAACTTGGAGCTCTGTAATCATGGAAAATTCTTCTAGTGACGTCTTGATCGTTGTTACCTCTTTTCATAGTCTACCACCCTAGGTATATTTTGAAGGCTATCAATTGTTTCTGTTCTTTAATTAGGCTTCTTTGATGGTGTCCTTCAGAATATTGTAGCTTTCTTTGTCTTAAGGAGTCTTTTAGCATCTCTTTCCTAAACATCTCCTTTCTTTCTCGGGATCCATTGGAATAAAGTCTTTGAAGGAGTCTTTAATAGAGCTTGAACCTTGTCATACAATTCCTTATCTGTGGATAACTTAAAGTTTTTACAAATATTTTTGTATCCTTGCCTTTTAAGTAACCATCATTGATTTCTTTCTTGAGCAGAGAAGTAGGTTGTCCTCAAAGTAGTCTTTGGCTTTGTCTTTTCTTCAATTCTTCAAACCTCTTTCTTTCTTCTTTTCAGCATCCATTCAGCTGAATTTTTCTAGCAACCTCATCATCATTTGTAGTTCCAAGGCTCTGATTTGTTGAAAAGTTAATTTCTTCTTAGGTTCTTCAACCAGTATCCCTTTGCCTTTATCTTTAGTATCAGTACCTTGAGTTGGCTGTTGAGGTTGAGATTGTATGGGACCAGGAATGCTCAAACCTCTTGGTCTATGAAAATTGAGACAAAGAACTTAGCAGCTTCTGTTGTTCTTCAGAGTCTACCTTGAAATTGTACGGAGTGGGCTTGAAGGACCTGCTTCATCTTCAAAGTTTAGGGTCCTTGGAGTAATAGTACCTTGTCTAGCAGTACTTTGAGTTGTCTCCAAATCCAATTCTTCTGTTTCTCCACTCTTTACATTAGAAGCTTCTTTCTCCTCAATATTAACTTCTTCAGTCTCATCACTTTTTCTTTCCAAATCAGGAGTAACAGCAGCATCTTGATCAGCAATATCATCAAAGAAAGGATGTGTTGTATCTTCTTCTTGAACATTGTGCTCTTCAGACAAAGTTCCTTCATCCTTATTCCTCCCCAATTTGACTGAAGACACTTTCTTCTTATGCTTCTTTCTTCGTCTCTTTTGCTTCTTAAGGTTTTGATTCTCTACCCAAAGAGCATGATGGTTTGATCCACTGGCTGGACGAAATTGGACAATTTCTTGAGCTTGGCTTTGAGCTTGTTATATTTGTTTAGCTTGAGAAAGAGTTTGCTTCTTGAGTCTCCGAACTTCTCTGTTCAAAGCATATATATCTAAAAGTCCCTCATCTCCTCCAGACGTTTGAAACACATCTGTGGGAGTATAATCATTGGGAGATTTAGGAATAGAAGCAGCATCATGAGGTTCAGCCGTTACCTTGGAAGTCAGCGTCCTTTGTATGTCAGCAGTCCCTTGAGTGTTAACAGTCCATGGAAGATGCAGTACCTTGTTACTGAGCCAGTACGTGAAGAATGAGCAGCACTTTGGGAATGAGCAGCATTTGAGATATGAGCAGCACTTTGAGGATTTATGAGAAGCACTGTGCGTTGGAGTGCCTTGAGCTTCCCTTGCTAAACTTGCAGCACTAGAATGAGGGCTAGTACTCTGTTCTTCCTCGCTGCAATGTGATGTAACTATTCTATACATAGTTGGAGTCAAGGTGTAATCTACATGAGAACTTAGTACTATGCTTCCTTATAATGTAAAACACCTTGGAGGAAGTGAAAAAACGGAAGGTATAAATCCTGGAGGTCTGTTCTACCCCCTCTAACTGCTTGTTCAAAAAACATTGCACGAACCTAGCGATACATCAGAAAAGGTGTACATTGGAAATATGCCCTAGGCATCCAGTTAGAATCATCTAAGAGGAAATTAAATTTTGGTTGTGGCTGACCTACAAGAGCACGGGCAATGTTTGTCCCAAATTGTTCCATGAAGTATGCTCTTTGGACTCAAGGCTTGTGAAGTAATACATGACCAAGTACTTCACTGTGGGTCTAAATAAAACGGTTTAGAAGAAAGTGAGTTGTGCTAAATTACCCTCGTAGCAATATCTCTGAGCACGTCCCAAATAACTTGCTTAGGAAAGCATTCACTCATTTTCATCATCCAGAGTAGGTCAGCTCGAATGGTTGCTTCAGGAATCAATCTTCGTTGCAAGCTACCTTGGCGGGATGGGAGGTACGTCATTGATTACTTTGAGAGTAGCGGTAGCCCAAAATTGTTGAAGCCATGGACAAAAAGATCAGGATCAACCAACAAAGAGTATTATGGAGCAGCACATGTGAGAAAGTCGATGATTTGATTAAATCAGCAATTCTTGAGCCGTCTTTTCCACTCACGCAATCATGGTGTGCTTGTTACCAAGAGCGAATTTAGGCAAATGTTTTCATTTGAAGGGAAATTAATGCTGGTCGGAGGTTGTAATTCAAAAAGTTATGAAAGAAAGAGAAAGAGGAGAGAAAAATGCAATTCCAGTTGAGTATTATGGTGGTGTTAGATAACTTGAAGTTACCGTTGTAAAATCGTTTTTAGCGCAAAAATTAGTGTTGACGTTGACCGAACGTCTCTAGACAGTACGTTGTTGTCTAGCAGATAGTACTTTCTAAGGCAAGCAGTACTTTGAGTTGGATTAGCAGAGTACTTTCAACACAAAAAGATGTCCAACTCAAATATGTGCAACGACAACCCTTCAACTTTGCAAACTATCTCTTCAAATCATCAAACCTCTGAAAATAGTTATATCCTCCCTCAAATATTGCTAGAGTTGCTTTCAAAAATCCAATCTAACAAACTGTACTTTTCTTGATCATCAGTACTTTATATGTGATCCTCCCCTCAAAGATAGCTATGGGTTCATCATCCCAATTGTTTACCACAAAAAAGTTAATCTTGCCAAGTCAAAGCATTTTGGTGAGTTAAATCTGCTACTTGTCACGTATGAACCTTGACCACATTTAATGAGCCTTTCTCCATACAACAACTCTCGAAATGAAGTGATGTCGAACTCTGAATATGCTTGGTCTTTGATGTGAAAAACAGGATTTCCACAATGCAATTGGTGCTCTCAATTGCTATATGGATTTCAGTGTTCATGAAGTTAAATCCATAATCAAGTAGTTGATTTTGCATCCAAAGAACCTGAGCACAACAACTTGCAGCTGCTACATATTCTGCTTCTGTAGAGGACGATAGCACAATTGTTGTTTCTTGCAATTGCAAGAAACTAGTCTTCGGCAAGAGAGCGACATTCTCCTGACGTTGATTTCTATCATGGTTGTCCCCAGCATAGTCACTATCCGAAAAAGCTTCCAAATGAAAAGGAGAGTCTTTAGGATACCATAAACCCAAATTAGGTTGATGTTTGAGATACCTAAAGATCCTTTTGACAGCATGGAGATGAGAAACCTTTGGAGTGACTTGAAATCTTGCACACAGACAAACAGCAAACATGATGTCTGGTCTTGGAAGCATGTTAAAAGTACATGGCACCCAATCTAATAGACCTGTAAAGATGTACATCAACATCTTCACCTTCTTCATCTTTTCCTAGAGATTTATGAGCTTCAATAGGAGTAGATGCTGGCTTAATGGTTCTAAAGTCAAACTTGTTGAGAATGTCTTTCACATATTTGTCTTGACTTAGAAAAATACCACCATTAGATTGCTTGACTTGAAGCCTAAAAGAAAGTGAGTTACACCCATGGAAACTCATCTTGAATTCCTTTTGCATAAGATCTTCAAATCCTTCACATAGAAGACTTGGTAGATCAAGATGATATCATCAAATATCCTGTACACCATGATTATCTCTTATTCCTTCTTGATTAACAGAGTTTTATCAATAGCCCTCCCTTTATCCATGCTTCAAAAGTAAAAGTGGAAAGTCTGTCTATAATCCATGCTCTTGGGCGTGATGCAGGCCATAAAGTGCCTTGACAACTCTGTAGACCTTGTTTGGTATGAGCAGGATCCTCAACACTGGGAGGTGTTTGAATATTCCTCTTCTTGTGAATGTTGCATACAAAAATGCACTTTTGACATCCATCTGATTAGACAGTCACGGCCCAAGAAGATGCAAATGCCCAAAAAAGAGTCTGATTGCTTCAATTCTGGCAACTGTTGCCAAATACTTCAATCATAATCCACACACTTCTTCTTGTCTGTACCATGCGTGGGCACCTAGGCGTGCTTTGTTCTTGATATAGTACCCCGGTTCATCTCCTTGTTTCTAAAAAACCCATTTGTTCAATCACCCTCTTGCCTTCTGGTAGGTCACTAACACCCCATACTTTGTAGCTTGAATTGAAGGGCAGTTTCTTCTTTGCTATCGCTTTCAACGAACTTTCATCTGCTAATGCTTGAGGAAGACTTTCTTGGGGTCCTCTTGAGATAGAAACAAGCAAACACGCATGTTTGATGTCTTTGTGGTTAGTTCTATTTTGCTTGTATATGAAAGACAGCAATGCTTGATGTTGATTTGAAGTACTGTCTTGAAGCTTTCTTCTAGTTGAACCCAGCGTCTTTTGCCAATAATTTGAATATTGAGAATGGATCTTTATGAATTCTAAGTTGTGGGAGTAGACGGGAAAATCATGGTTAGGATCCAAGTTGTTTGTATTTTATTATTGTAGTATAGCTACTCCGCCTTCCTCAGCATCAAAAGAGTTTGGTGGAGAAAACACCATCTGTTGGAGTATATCATCAGGATCTTTAGGTGTATTGCCTATACTTTGAGGAGGTGTATTAGCTGTACTTAGAGTGAAAGTTGCTGTCAATATGTTTTTCCTCTTTGCAATAGATATTTTTCCTCTTTTCCTCTATCAAAAGGGCAATCTTTGGTCCTCATTATGAAGCATTTTGGCAAGAGATACTTGATGCATCAGACTTACAAGCTCATCATGTAAAGCTTGATCTATCAGAGGACATATTAACTTCTTTTGCAGTTTAGCAGTACGGTTCCTCTGGAGGCATAGGATGAGTTGGTATGGAATACATGAATTGACTGGTCATCTAAAAATCTTTCAGCAATCATCACAAGCTTTTTCCTTGTTCTTTTGAATCAGCATAGTTTTTCTTTCCTGACTGGGAAGGTAATTCTTGGAGGGAGTTAAAAGGTCAAGACTCAAACATCCCAATCAGGACCTTTTCCTTTTGATTTCTCCTAATTCTCAAGAAGTGTAAATGAAGACAATCTTGAACCTTTCTTGTGACCCTGTTTAGACTCTAAAACCCTTTGCTGTTAGTAGAGTATCCCAACAGATATCTTTTCGGACTTGCCATCAAACTTACCCCAAAATGATAGAGTATTAAGTATAGTTAGAGAGATCCCAAAGTCTCATGAAACTGATGTTAGGAGATCCTTCCCATATCAAGATTTCTTAAGGAATAGTCTTCAATTTGAGGTTGTAGTCACCAACTACATCATTAAGCACATAACAAAGTGTATTGACTGCTTCAGCCCTAAAATTGATAGGTTAGAAGGGAGTCTGCTAACTAGTTGCTAGCAAGCTTCAATTAAGCGGTCCTATTCTTTTCTTTTGGCATACCATTTTGTGTGGCGTACTGGCTATGCTATATTTCTCTTGTTCCTTTCTTGGCAACAAAAACTCATTCATAAGTTGGAATTCTTGAACTCTGTTCCATGATCACACCTGATGGTCTTCACTTTATGTCTTAGCTGTTTTCAAACCTCACATCAAAATCATGAAGCATATCTTATGTTTTCATCCTTGTAGCCAAGAAAAAACACCAAATGATTTGCTGAAGTCATCAAGTGACCACAAGCTGTACTTTTTCATTGTTTATAATCTCTACTGAAAAAGGTCCAAATTAATCCATGTGGAGCTATCTCAAAAGAGGTTCTTCTGGACAGTTCTTTCCTCAATCTTCTTGCAAAGGTTGCTCCTGTGTGCTTTACCCTTTCTACATGCCACACAAGAAGATGATCAAAGCTTGAATGTCTTTGAGGTATAAACCTCTAACTGATTGCCTTTTAACAACTTTGTTGATATTTTTAAGTTGACATGCCCCAGTCTTCTGTGCCATAGGAAGCTTCTATCCTCTGTTGCTTTTGCAAACCAAACAAGTGATTTTCCACCCATAGGGAATTAATATGCTTTGGATCCAAGCTGTAGACATCATTCTTTCTAGGAGCTCTAAGAATTATCAAATCTTCATCAACAAACTTGAATTTTGGAGATAGGATAAGACATTCTTTATCTGTGAAGAGAACATTGTGCTTCTTATCATAAATTTGTGGAACAGATAAGAGATTAAACTTGAGCTCTTCACATAGTAATTTCTCAAAATCTAAGCTTTTGATGTCTTATGGTACCTTTTCCTGAGATTCTCTTTCCACCATTTAGAGTCTTTCCAAAGGGCAACATAACCACTTTGATACCTCTATAATATCAGACAACTTTGTCCTTGTCTCCTGTCATATTCCAGAGCATCACTGTCTATGATGCATAGTCCTTGAAGGATCTTTTCTGGGATTGCCCTTTGTACAAACAATTTAGATAATTAGACTCTTTTAGGGACACAAGTCATAACTGAATGGATCCCCCTAATCGAGTTACATTAACTCAAATTGCTTGAGTGTTGTAAGAATCCTTTACCATATTCATAGAATATAGTAGTTCCCTTTTGGTTTCCATGTTTGTCGTGGACTTATCATTGCACTCTTTTTTGGTAAGTTTGTGGAATAGTACTTGCTTGGGAATCCACAGTACTTCCTTTCTATTACCCAGATCGACTTCAACAATTTTTTGGGTCTTTTGTGGTCTATGAGGAGACCTCGTGGTAGAAGACCTCGATGATGGTCGAGTAACTTGAGATTCTAGGTCTTCTATTAATCCATCCTGGATAAATACTTCATCTGTACTTTGTGACAGTACTTACCTGTGGTACTCTAGATCTAGCAGTACCTTGATAAGTCAACATTAGCAGTACTTTTTGAAGTATGTTTGTGCATTTTTGGTCTTGGAGTACTTATCAACCATCCCTTTGTAAGTATCTGATAGAATTAAAGGATTCCTTTGGTGAGGGTACCTTGAGTTTTCTTGCGAAATTTCTATGGTTTCCTCTTTGAATTTTGTTTCCAAACTGGTCTTGTTTCCCTTGAACCCTGTGTTCCCTTAGATTTATGAGTTTGGGTATGTTGGAAGGTTCTTTCATGTAGATTGCAGTCCTTAATAAGATGATTAGGCTGAACATAACTAAAACATATTTACCCCCTTTGTTCCCAAGTCCCTTTGTCTAGAGATTCTTGACAAACTGTTTTGCTGTTTGGTTGACCGTTTTCAAAAGCTGTGTTCACTATTCTCTGTGTTTAAAAGCAGTCTTCCTTTTGGACTTTCTGAACATCAGTCTCCTCATCATCACTATCAACCAATCTTCAAATTAGGACTTTTTTTATCTATTGCTGATTGACTAGATTTTGTTCTCTCTTGATTAAACAACTTTATTCCTAAGGATGTTCATCTATCCCTGTAAAGGAGACATTTTGCCTAGGTCGAATATTGTACTGTAGTGACGGTACTGCTTTGTAGGCCTTTTCTTCTTTTGAAGTTATGCATATGTAGAATCAGAAAAGTTTCATCCCAGATAAAATGTCACTTTCCATACTATTAATGACCTCAATCCCAAACCGCTATACATGACTTATCAGACACAATTACATTGTTTGTTTAAGGACTTTGTTTTTGAAGTACAAAAGATTTGACCATTTTTCAATAGTTTTACTTTGAATCATTCGTTCTTTTAAGGCTTGATCTAAATTCCTTTTGTTTTTCTTTCTAGTTTCGAATCTCTTATCTTTAAGTCATATTCCATTTGTTCATACTTATCACCCCATGCATATTCATTCTTTTCATGTGTTTTAAGCATGACCTCTAATGACTCTAAGCTCATTTGATATCCTAGAATTTCAGTCCTAGCTCTTTGAAAATTATCTCTTTCAGTTTGATAGCTTTCAAGCAACTTTTTATTTATGATTTACTCATTTGGAAACAGTAAGGTACTCTGAGTTTGTAGCATCAAAGCTAGGAGATCCCTGGTGGCATCATCAGCTTTGTTGCTCCAGTCAAAATCATCAAGTCCATCTTGTCTCAAAGTGCATTGTGCTCTGCATCCACTCTATGCTCCAATCATCCTTGTTCAACTACAGTCAGTGCCCTCATAGCATATTGTCACTGGTTTCAGCATCAAAATTCATTGGTCCATTCAATATCTCATTGTTGTCTGTTGCCACCAGGCGGCTTTGAGTTTGATTCTTCAATAGCCACAAATCCTCTTTTCATTATACGGGTCCATTGCTCTGTTTTCCTGGTATTTAGCAAATCTACACTCTCTAGCAAAATGACCCTAACTTTTGCCATTAATGCATTCAATCTTCTTGACTCTATCAAAAGGGTAATCCCATTCTTTGGCTTTGAGTCAATGGATCTTCCTGTCCTCCTCATAAACTTCTGTATCCTTGCTGATATCATAGCACTTGCCATCGAATGGTCAATTCTTCCATAGCATCTCAACCATTTGCAGCAGGTTCTTCATCATCCTGATGTTGTGGGCATAGAATGTGTTGAGCCAAAGAAATGGAACATATGATTTCATCTGAGTGAGAAACACAGTGGGAGCAGTTGGCACTTGCTCGAAGATAGCTTGGAGTATATCCTTTAGAGGATATGTGCTAGGTCAGCATTACTTTGTTTCAAAGTAGTGTGTTGACAAAATTTGCAATTACCACTAGAGTAATCTCATATAATATATATATGTTTAAGAGTCCAACAAAGATTGCTCACATATATTCTTCATAGATTATGAATGACTAAAACGCGGTTAAAATACATTATGCTATTACTAGAACGGTACCCGCGCAAAGCGGTTTCGAAGGCATTAAAAATAAAAAAACTAAAAATTAATAAAAGTAAATTAAAATTGATGTTGAATTAAAGAGAAAAGGGTTTGCCATCTGATCAATCTTTTAAATTTAGATACATGTTGGAGCCATAAGAATTATTATAAAATCAATATAATTTTCAAATTCTTCATTTAAATCCATATTTTCTAGCACAAAATTTTAGAAAATATGGTGAAATTAAATAATAAAAATAATAAATATATAAAAGATATTTCAATTTAAAAATAAAGGTGATTTTTTAGTTTAAGAAGTGACACATGTCGCCTTAAGATGATGAGATTAATAAAATGAGATGTATGGTAAAGATTACACATAAAAAAAATTGTTACAAAAGATTGTTAGATGAATGTGTTTGTTATTAAAAAGATATATTTCTATAAAAAGAAAAGGAAAAGTCTAAATTTTCAGACATTCTAAATATAGAATGTCTCAAATGCTTTATAATGTAGTATAGATAAGCATTAAGCAGATCCTTCTATCTAATACAATTCCAGATAGTTTTAATCAAACTAGCTGATTACATTAATCCAACATTTTGAGTGAAGTCATGGAACTTAGTTACTTCAATTTCTTGCATATATATGATTAAGGCTGGAGAAGAAAGTCTTGGTGTGATGGATAGTTTAACAAAAAAAAGTAAGTAACTCCCAATATCGTTTTTCACGGGTTATGGGTCTCAGTACCGTCTTCCACGGTGTATGGGGGAGATTGAGACATAGACAGCCCTACCCCTACTAAAGGTAGAGAGGTTGCTTTCGGTTAGAAAAAGACCTCGATCCAGCCTTGTAGGGGGTGAGGATAGTTTAACAATTATTAATATTCCAACCCTCTCCAAAGCAACTATTTTTAGCGATGCAGATCATATTTATTCACCAAAGTTGGTGTGCTAATTAAAGATGTGTGTTGAGACTGCTTATTTAAAGAGCTTATTGTGTTTAACACAACGAAATTATAATCATTTTCAGGTGTTCTGTTTGAGATAAACAACTTATATTTACCATCGGTAGCATTTACCTCTACAATTAGAATTTGCCAAACACTCACTTGTAAACTTATTACATTTTTATACAACCATAAGGTAATAATAATAATAAACAGTTTTTAAATACAAAGACTCTCCACACATAATGCCACAAAACTATGTCAGTCATAAAAAATCCAATAGCTATATCATTGTTTGTATAATGAAACTTGTAGCTATTTTTTTGACACTTCTTAAAAAGTGATGTGTTGAAGTTTGAATTTTTTAGATTTAATAACAAATTTTATTGAGCAATGCTACACTCACTAAAATTCACAAAATTATGTACGCACAATGACTTGCAATTATAGTGCTCCAATCTTTGGGTAAAGGGTCAATTGAACCGAGTAATTTTATTACTCTAGAAAACAGTTAAGTACAATGGATGTGAGTGAAACTCACATGTCAACCTGTCAAATATATGAAGAAACAAATACATCATTTGTGCTTAAGACCTAACTTATCATAAGATTTCTTATAACATGCCAAACTTATGAGACTAACATACGTTATCTAAGTTGACCATGAATACTGATATCAAAAGTATTCGCAAACTTCATTTGATCGTCAGTCAAACCACAATCATAAAAGTCATTATCATCGTATGGTTCTTCAATATAACTCTCCCTCCATTGTTCAAAAATGCTCTTATTTCTCACACCACTACTAGTTTTAAAGTTATTGTCAACCTTGGAGCTTGTTGATGCCATAAAATCTTCAGTTTCACTAAACACTTCTTCCACTTCAATATCACTATCTGTATTAACTAGATCATCAACCTTTTTAGCGGTTTCCCATCATCATCCATAAGCACAAGCTTCCCATCCAACATTTGTCATTATAGGTCATTAATCATTTTTGCTAGAGGGGTGATAGTTGGACTAACAAGAGCCTTGAATGTAGTCCCGTGAGCAGTAGAAACCACATTAGAAATGGACCCCCTTCTCAACCAACTTTGAATCCCCCCTCATTCGTACCCAGATCTTTATTATTTTCCACTACATTATGTATGAAATGGGTTCGAATTACTTACCTCTTGTCTAGTGAATCTATCTTGTTTATTTTTACCACTTGTCTTATTGGTTAGTTGGACCGGTCAGTAAACAAAATTAGACTTAGGCTTTAAACCCACCGGAAGTTCTACGAGCAACTTGTCTTGGCATCCTCAAATTCTTCGGTACATCCAATAAAATTTTCTTAAGACATTCATCCAGGACGTGACCAAAGACCTTGCAAGTTAAACATCTTGGAGGCTGATATTCATACTCAACACGAATAGTGCTCCTAGTATACCGCTCGCCCTTGAACTTGGCTATATCCACAAATTGAGTGTCTTTCAACTCTACCTCAACCCGTAATTCAATCATTGCTCTTGCATAAATCGATCCACCCCATGACCCCAAACACATATTAGTCTTATAAGAATCGAGCATCAACGTAGTGCCTAGCTTGGTTACAATAGAACTCAGAACATCTTTCATTAACGCGGCAATCAGAAAGTCATGAAACGAGACCCAAACAAGAACATTACACACATCTTCCTTCATAATTTTCACATCCGGTGACTACTTTTTCAGGGTTAGTTGCACGTTACGAATTAACCACAGACCATTTTTAAGCATCAAGTTCATCCCGTGAATTGAACTGAACTTGAAGAAAAATATACCATTTGTGATCATTTCATTTAACGAGGCCATATTTACTCCTAGTATTCTTAACGTAGTTCTCCACAACCGGATAAGGCACGCTTTTGCCCAAAAAGAACACTTACACAGTATTGCTAACCCCTTCATTCACAAAGCAAACCGATTCCTTTGAGATAACTACATCCGCACCATTACGAGCCGGATTAAGAAAGGTGTGAAAATTAACCGATTTGTGACTCGTATCACCTTTCAAGAATGTTGCAAACGATACAGATTCTGGAGTCGATGCAATAACAGTAGGAATTAGAGCTAGACTTGATTTGTTAGTCAAGCCAACACTTACATGAGTAGGTGTATCAGTATATGTGACCGAAACAGGTTCCGTATTTACATTTATAGTAGTGTCATTCACGTTCACATCGTTTTGCTCCTTAGCTGAATCATCAACAGAGGCATGTTGTTTTTCCTTTATGCCTCTCCCTAACTCCCCTCTCCTTCTTGGACTCAAGAAACCTCTCTTCATACTCAACACATACTAACCCTTCACAACTCCAATTAGCGATAATCTAATCACTTCTAGAATACCCTAATTCAAATGAAGAATACCAACACAATACCACAAACCGACGTCTAAACAAAATTCCAACAAGATGTAAAATCTAAGCACAAGCCCATAGACCAAACAACAACAAGATTAAAACCTTAGAAAGGGTTTACAACAATGATATCTCCTCTTTATAATAATTAACGATCGATTAATTAATAATAGACCCTAAAGAGGTATTTAAGGATCGAATTAGTACCGATTACAAACCACAAAACCCTAAAACCGATTTAATGAGAAACTAAACGAATTCAGAAACCGTTGCAAACTAAACCAATCCAAAATCAGGACATTAATAATGGATTAACACAAAAGGTTAAACACTATACACGATTGTATATAAATTAGGGATATATCAATCAGGTGCAAAGTCGATTTAGGGTTTAATGTAATCAACAAAAGTCATGTATAATGATCTAATAATATTGCATCATAGTCTATTTTTTTTACTTTTCACATTTGTTTGTTAAATCATTGTGTGGATTTTACTTTGTTAATTTTGTTATCTAGCATTTCTTATTAACAATATATGATTTTAAAGGCAAAACAATATGTCCCCGTGCTATTTTATCTATTATATTAAAAGATACAACCCCTTAATTTAATAGGGCAATATCCATTAAAAGCTTTAGCCTGTGGTGAACTTCTATTCAAGCTAATGCGATTCCTCTTCCTGCAATTACAACCCATTAATGATAACAACCCTCTATACCAAATACTCAATTGTAATCGATAGAAGATTAAGAGACTTTCAATCTTATTAATATGGAATCTTAAGAGCTCTCTGTTACATGATACACATGTCTTATGATCATTGAATTCAGCCTGCCTCTAACTGGATTTGTTTTTTTCTTTCAGGTTGATTAATTCTTCTCGAGGTAGGTTTTTCACTTATTTTTTGTATTGAAAGATATGGATTGGTTTTGAGTTTTTGATTGTCGCATGAATAATCTATTTAAAAAATTAGGGGTTTTGATTTTTTGTTAGATTGGTTGAGTATGGTTATGGGTCATACGGCAGCGGTAGCGGAAGTGGTGTTTTGATTTTGTTAGATTGGTTGAGTATGGTTATTGGTTGAGTGGTTATTGGTGCCTATATTTTGATAAATTGGAATGAAATTTGGATTTGTTTATGTTTTGATTAGTTGATATCCATTTTATGCCCTGTTGGGATTTGATTATTGAGAATGACATAAAACAAAAAAATACGTTTTGTTGATTTTAGATGCGTGTTAAGTTTTGCACTAAGCACTGAGGTATTGGCATTAGACCGCCAATACTTTAGTGGATTTTCGCATTGTGGTGCTAATTTTGGAACATTATCGTTCTAGGCGAGAGTTGTGAATTAGCGAAATATAACTTTATGTATCTGCTCATATGTACATATGTGACCCGTTATAGCTATTGAGTTAGGAAATCAGAATTCAGTTCGATGTGTATATTGTTATGAGACATGGGTTAGGTTTAATGGATACA
>BQNB010024732.1:15345-19974 GCA_026074375.1 Tanacetum coccineum
GAGAAGCTCATCCGAAACTAGAGCTAGAAAGGCCTTATTTCGTTTCGTTCCTGTTCTTCATTTCCTTCTTATCGAAAAAAAAGGGGATTTCTCATATTTAGAATCTTTCTGCGGTGTGCTCCGTTTACTATTCTTTCGTACTTTCTTCTCTTTACCACGCGATAGGTCAGCGAAGCGTGAGCGGGCGCGGAGAAGGAAAGGCCAGCCTAACGGGAACGAGCAAGGACGAAATGACAAGATGAGGTGCCCTGGGCACCCCCATTTAGAAAGAAGGGTCGAAGTTTTTGGGCCTGTAGCTTTACCCGTCCCCCCTTCGTCGGGCGGTGCTTGTGTGGGGGGTGCGCCAGCAGAAATCGGGCTTGAAGCTCTCACCTTACCAACGAGCCGACAGCTGATGGCTGTTGGTCACGACTACTACAAAAAAGCTCCAATGAAGATGAATATTTCACATGGAGGAGTGTGCATCTTTATGTTGGGTGTTCTTCTGTCGTGCGACCCGGCGGCTTATGTGCGACCTGTGGCCCACGCCTCCTATTTGTTCAGGGCGGGCGGCGTGAACTCTGATTCGATCCGGGTATTCAATCCCGCCGCTGAGATGCTCAGTTGACTCCTTCACCTTGATAGGAAGATGGCTTATTCAATAATTCGTGCATAAGGGTAAGGAACTTTGGATGAACTAATGCGAATGGGTGTAAGCCTCGCTGCTCGGAAACACCCAGTGCTGACCACACTGAGAGACACGAAAGCGCAGGTAACGCCAGTTGGCGAAGTGGCGTTAAGCATCCCTAGCGGTACGAAAAGAGAGGTCGTGATGATATCATCTACGTCCGTACCGCTCCTCGTGGAGTAGATCCCGCATCCAACCAAGTCTTTGACCAGGGAACGGGATAATTCCCACTACCGCTGGCAGGCCAGCCGGGCCGTGAGCACGGTGGGGACGGGCTTCCCAAAAAGCCAGCCCGGGCCGGGGTCAGTATAGAATGAAGGGGACGGCCCTAATGTTGTGTTGGCAAAGCCAACTTCTTGGGTTTCGGGCGGAGAAAAGCGGACGTGGGGACTCGGGTCGGGGCGCAGCGTAACTAAGGGATTCCATTTAGGGCGAGACAAAATGGGCGGGCACGGGCGGTCTGGTGTCCGAGCCGATTGGTCAGACGACGACTACTTCACTTATTAGATTAGTATTAGCCGCCTGTCCCGGAATGGGATGGAATAGAAAAAACGGGAATCGCTATCGGGTCGGTTTTTTGGGAGGGATAAGCTTGTGAAGAAGGAAGCTTATCCCCGCCCCGACTGTCAGCTGCTGGCTCTCTCCATCTCTCCTAAACTTCCCCCCGGTTTCGGCCCGAGCTGTATGAGGCAGAAACTCGTCCCACGTACGGTTCGGAGGCCGAGCCCCACCCCAGCAGTAAGGGTGCGGCTTAGGTTAACTAACACAAAGAAGATACAGTTCACTCAACGATTGCCTTTGGGTTCCGAACTCCATATGGGGAAGGAGCGTTGTTGTTTGCAAGGTATCGATTATTTACATGGACCCACTTCTCATTCAATTTGTGGGAATTTTCTGATCTATAAACCCTCCCTAACTAACGATCGGCTCATGTTTGAGGATGATGAATCACTTCGTGTCGACCTGTTGCCAATAAACTTTCCGGCCTCATATGAGAATGGAAAACTGGAGCATTTTCTGCATCGGTGGATGAAGAATCGCGAACATAAGAATTTCTGGTTGACCATGTTCCCAGAAAAAAGATACTTTCAAGAAACGACGAACACGACTGAAGTGGCTATACATACAAATCCATTTACGGATCTATATGCTCCGATTGGAACTTCCAGTTCCAGAACAGGTGGCTGGTATACTACCATAATGAAACTGCCTTTTATTTTTTTTATTCGGATCGGATTTATGTTGGCTTCGTTGGGAGGATCGCGTAGTTTGTTACGTCAGCTCCAAAAGGATAAGTTGCCTTGGAATCGAGAAAGTTACGTGGAGTTCATAATTGCATAAAAGGAGTCAAAGTCAAGTAGTGGCTGCGGCGCGTTGAGGCACTTCTTCGACGGTTCCCGTACGCCCGGCCTGCCGGCCCGCTCTGAAGAATTCATGGGTCGGCAGGCGGGCGAGACAGAATGGGCGGGCACTACTAACCAAGCCAAGCCCAGTTCCCGCCGATAGGCGCAGGTAGCTTGCTTCCAAGCCTTGCCTTATATGATAGTTGTGGCCATGGCCCGAAGGAGCCTTAAGCACTTGTACAATGCTTCAAGTCAAGGCTCCCTCCCACTCGTTGCCCAGAGCCTTGACTTTCCATGTTTTTAGTCAAATGCGCGCTAGCGCGCTACAACTAGCACTTTTTTCTCTGATAGGCTCGCTTCTTCAAGCTCCGACCCTTATTGAAAAAAAAAAAAGCGCTAACGCGCCTTGACTTTTTTTTATTATATAATACCTTCTTTCTACTTCTTTCTCAAAGTCAAGCAAGCAACCTTTCGCCTTTCTTTTTTTGAGGAGATATAAAAAGAAGCAACCTTACTAAGCAAACGTAGGCTTGGGCTCGAAAGCAAGAAGCAATGGCTTTCGCGCTTGTTGGAGCTATTAAGCATCTTAGACTATTCCATTCCATTTTGAAGCTGGACAGAAAAGTGGAAACTTTCCGCGGGATCCTCTTTCTGCGGGATGCTCTTTTGCGCTACGATGGACTTTTTGACTCTTTAAGTGCGCCACTCCTTCTTTTGTCCTGTATCTGTAGCTGCTTTTCCCGCACTCTCTTTTATCCCGCCGAAGGTCCCCCTTACGTAATAGGGGTTAAGTTAAGGGGGGTGCACACCGTGGTCAAATCTGCATGAAAAACCGCGGGGAATCATTAGTATTAAGTATTATGCTCCCGCACCCCCTATCTCTTAAAGGCTCTGCGCTCCCGCATTCTGATTGATCCTGTGCAATGTTGTAATCCTGCTGTTCCTTTATCCCCCGCTCCGCAGCTGCTGGAGACTTAGTCATATTTTGAGCCTTTTGCGGTACTGATTGATGTTATGGGGGATTACTTGGGTTGATCCTATTAGAACAAAAGATACCAGATCCTAACTAAAACAAAAAGATACACAACATGCATAGCTACCAAAATCAATTAACTACAAAATAATTTATAAAAGTTAAACCTACGAGAGAAATCCATTTGCATACTAGTTTTTCCTCACATATCAAGAGACAAATCTCCACTATTTATTTGGGTTTGATATAATGGTGGAGATTAATCTAAGATTTAATTTTATCTAATTAACAATATTAAACCTTAAAAAAAACCCAGCACCCCCTTCCTACATTTGTATTTTTTAATTATAACACATTTTCACCCTTATTTTTTAAAAATTGCATATCGCAAAAGCCGCAAAACGTTAAGATACATAAATGACACCATCATGAAGAGCATTTAATTAGAGGGGCATTTTCATATACTTTCGACAAACTTTTTTTTGGTATTTTTTTTCTCGATGCAGTATTTTGTTTGATATATCACTTGTGATATTACACTAATCTGTAAGTTAGAACACTTTACATGCTTTCGTAAAACGGGTATAAATATTTGTGTGAAACTCCAACTGATTCATCATTATTGTCATTGAAAAGTACACATTCTTAGCTTTTCAACCATTTACCACACATAATTTTTAAACCTTCAAATCAAAACACTTTATTTATAGAAGTTAGTGAATAACGAATAATTTTATTTTTTATAATCAAACCCGTTTGAAGTATCACATGTGATATAACATATCCGTAAGTTTAAACACTCAACATGATGTCATGAAATAAGCATAAATATTTGTGTAAAACATTAAATGATTTATCATGTTTGACATTAAAAAATAAACATCTTTACCATTCTAACCATATATCAAACATAATTTGTGAAAATTAAACTAAATCACTATTTTCTCACAAAACTATGTTTTAACCCTTTTAATCCTACTAACAATATAATATCACAAGTGATAGATAACAATGATTACATGTTAAAAAATTTAAAAATAACCACAGTTAGTGTCACATTATATTGCTTTATCACTTGTGATATTAATTATATGTGGAATACCATGACTAATGTCACATTATATTACTTTATCACATGAGATTTTATTATTATTTATTTATCACTAGTGATACTACAATGTCAGGGGTAATAACTGTTAAGCTACGGGTGAATCTTAGTTTATAAAGGTATTGGTATAGGGTTTAGTGGTTAGGGGTTTATGGGTTTTGGTATAGGGTTTAGTGGTTAGGGGTTTAGGTTTTTGGTATAAGGTAGTGGTTAGGGGTTTAGTGTTTTTGGTATAGATTTTAAAGTTTATGTATATATCACTTGTGATATTATACCTAGTGGTTAGGGGTTTAGGGTTTTTGGTATAAGGTTTAGTGGTTAGGGGTTTAGGGTTTTTGGTATAAGGTTTAGTGGTTAGGGGTTTAGGGTTTTTGGTATAGATTTTAAAGTTTATGTATATATCACTTGTGATATTATACCTAGTGATTAGGGGTTTAGGGTTTTTGGTATAGGGTTTAGTGTGACATCCGAGAATTTTCGGATTTTTAAGATAACAATTTTACCTCTTTGACTTTTAGGTCTGGCTTGACTTACAAGA
>BQNB010024732.1:21833-60393 GCA_026074375.1 Tanacetum coccineum
GTATTTACTGTGTGCATGTGTGCTAGATATCAATCTAGGCCCACTAAAAAGCACATTGAGGCAGTTAAACGGGTCTTTCGGTATCTCCAAGAAACCATCAATTTGGGTCTTTCGCATCCCTCTGTACTGTGACAACAAGAGTGCCATAGCCCTCTGCTGCAACAACGTTCAGCACTCCAGGTCTAAACACATCGACATCCGACATCATTTCATCAGAGAACAAGTGGAAAAAGGAGTGGTTGAGTTGTATTTCGTGAGGACAGAGTATCAACTGGCGGATATATTCACTAAGGCGCTGCCCAGAGAACGATTCGAATTCATTCTCCCAAGGCTTGGCATGAAGTGTATGAAGCCGGAGACACTCAAAAGTCTTCAGGATGATCAGGATGAGTAACGGATTGGCTTCAAGTATCCTATGTAAATATGTACATACTTAAACCCAAAAAGAAAAATACAAAAATATAAAACCATCAAAAATCCATAAAAATCAGAAAATAGAAAATGCCAAAAATAGTTTTCTTCAAGACATGTCTTCCGTTTATCGATAACATTTACGGTCCTAGAAATGTCATTCAATAATGACACGGGTCTTTAAATGAAGCTCGAACGGAAGTTTAAACCTTTCAAAACATGTCTTAATGGCTTGTAGTTATTTCAGACTGCAACCCGCTTTTCAAAATGAGGAAAGCACGTCGCCAAAAAGACGGCTGTTCCTAACAACGGGTGATTAAGTTCTCCCGGGCATGGATTACTTTATATCCTTGCAACCTCGATCTAATGTACGCTTCAGTGCATTATTTCTTGATTAAGAAGAGAAGTCTTCTTTTATCCTTATAATTTTCCGTCTATGATTCTTCAGAAAATTATTTGGATTTCACGTGGTGGTTTAATGTTGTCTTTTGAAAATCAATTGGACTTGGATTTTTCATAAAATTTGACACTCAATCAACGACTACAGCTCTTTAACTAGAAAACGGGTCATTGATTGAGGGGGAGAGTGGCTTTCAAATTTATGACGTTTAACGGAAAGGGGTTCTAAAAATTATTTGTGTTACACGTGTTGAAAAAGGTGTTGTCGTTCAAAAACCAAATCAGTCATCTCAGTTGTCATAAGTTATTAACTTAATGGGCTTAAATATAATTTCATGATCAGTGACTTAGGCTTAAAACTTCAGACGACCAAGATTGCCAACACCTTATAGTTTTTAAAGGCTTAGGATTGTTTGGAAATAATTACGTAGTGTTAGAAGCCTTGAAGTTGATGATATGTTTCTGATTCATTTAATATTTTCCCAATCTGTCAATCACTAAGCTTATTTTCGGAGGAGTAGAATCTGTTAACAAAAGAGGTACACATAGGGTTGATAAGTATGGTGATTCCTTTAGATAGTCAGTATCTTGCAAGAAGAAATGTGTACATTCGGGACTTAGTTGCCTTAGGTGTTATCATTTTGGCTATTTAGAGGGTATAATTGTGACTTCCGGGTCTTAGTTGACTTTGGTGTTTCAATTTATATCATCTCTATCATATAAGGAGAAATTCAGATATCCGAGTCTTAATTGACTTTGGTGTTTCGGTTTCGAATTAATTGTGTATTTCGGATATTTGGGCTTTACACATCAAGTCTTCTTAATGCGGCATGCAAGTTAGCCATGAATCTACATAAGAAATGATTGCTGATTCAGGGGGAAGCTGTTGAAGCTTCTAAAAGATGAATAAGCTTGCTTGACCACAAAATTCAACAACTTTCCAAAGGTTCAAGTGAAGGATCTGGTACTACTCCAGAGGTTCCCGATGAGCCAAAGGACAATTCTGGTAGCTCGAGCAGCTTACTTTCTTAATCTATTAAGGAAGTTCATGATGTCTCCAATGATGAGGAATACAAAGCTGAGAATACAAAACTGAAGCAGTAGTTGCAGAGAAACAAGCTGGATATGTACAAACCAATTTAACTCTGTCATCTGCTGAACTCGAGATTCAATCAATGGTGGATGTTCCCATTCATCAAGAGGACCTTGCTGTCCAACGAACTCCACTCATTGACCCTGTTATCTCAATGGTTACTGAAAAGACAGCATCAACACCCACACCACCAACCACACAAGCTCATGTTCAAATGTGTTCAACCTCTTGCTGGAAAGACATTTCAAGAGGAGTTTAGAAGTGCTGGTTGGTGCAAGGAAAATAGTGATGGACAAAAGACTGTTGTAGAGGACAGTATGACTCATTCATACTTGATTTAAACATGTCAGGTCCTGTTTTTCATATCATAATCTTGTACATCAATAAGTAGTGTGGTAATCAGTGTTATGTGTCAGTTTAATGAATTTTTCATGAGTTTCTCGTTAAACTCCAAATCATTTATAAACTCATCATAACTGACACTAACAGAATCCCTCATTAATTGAGGGGGAGCATATATAGGTTCCAATATCGGCTTGTATTTAATCAGACCACATTTTCTCCCAAATTTTCTAACATATTTAAATCAATTGAGATCCTAAATCTCAAAGGGTTTGAAATTTTTGATCAGGGGAGAGAATGTGATTTAAATATTAAATCTGATAAAAATGTAATCTATTAAGACTCAAGCAGGTACTCCTCCCTCCATGTGCCAAACAATTTCGAATATCGACGCACATGTTGAGGGGGAGCAGTTTCATGAATCAAAACAATCGAGGTACTAATGCTTTGATGTTTACATCGCCCGTACCTTGATTGATTTTCAAATGGTTTTATGGCGAAGAGAACAGTACCAAAAGACCGACCCTGTATTTACTTTATCGGAGTTATAAGGATGGTATGGTTAGGTACATGTTCCCATGATCCCGCCAGAGCCGGAGGGATCTACCCAGGGACAATCCACTAGTTAGTGTAGAAGTCCTTAGGTATGATTACAAAAGGAGTAATGTGAGAATAAGGGAATAGTGCGGACTGAGATGGAGCTAGTACTGGAACATACCCAACAAGGTACTAGTAATGAAGTCTCGGTAAGCACCGAAGGGGTTGAAGAATGAAAAAGAAATGTTAAGATAAAGGGTGAAAAGAAAGCAGCCCTCCTTAAACATTAGGCAGAAACCGGGTCACTACATATGCTGTCAGAATCACATGGTTGATTGCTGACATTGAAGACAAGTATCATGGACCCAGTGATACGCTGCACAACCCTCCCTAGCCACTCAAGATCCCTCAAAGGATTCTTGTTTCATTTCTCACGGAGATCAATACATTTCTATCGTCTCTCTCACTCCGAGTTAGATGATATTGAAAAGGTGGCAGTCTGCTCCAGCCTCCGACTACTAAAAACCAAAAATGCACTATTGAGTCTAGAGCCATGAGATCATCCATAAATCTCGTTAGGACACTAATACAAACTATGCTTGCTCATCACACACTGTGATTACAAGTAAGATTTTAAGAGTCCTACGCATTATCCTCGTGGTATTGCCAGAACATCCGAGTGATACGAAAGTACTCACAATGAAGATGGAAATCCTTCTAGAGCCAACATCAAACAAGCTCTTGGTAGGTGACATGTGAGATCCACTATGGATCAAACTTGTGACAAATGGAAAGCAACAATGGTGCGATTCTTTATGAATCAAACTTGTTCCAAGCAGTGAATTGACGAATAGTTTTTGAAAAACCTTTCGATGTGCTCAACAATTGTTTTTCGAGCACATTGACCGTGTATATCTTTCAAAACAAATTTGTTTCTGATGAAATGTGATTTTTTGATATAAAACCGTCGATGTGTCATAAAAACTCTTTTCTGAGTGACACACGATTAACTTTCAAATCAATTTTTCATTAATCAGTGGGTTTCTCAATTCACTGGTTCACTCACTCCATGCTTTGTCTACTTTGAGACGCTCCGGTTTAAGAACGGCTAGCATAGTTACGAAACCCTGTCAAAGAGATTCTTTAGAATCTTACCTGATCACAAACAGTATTTATACTGAATAACGGGGAACCGTGGTTCTTGCAACCTTATTCGACGAAAGTGAACAAAGACACTTTCGTTTGTTTATCTCTAACTTATACTTGCAGGAATCCCCGATGGTAGACGGTAGCAGCTGATGGCCAGAGACAAGTTAATTCACAAACCTCATGCTCACACTTAATATCCCTAATCAAAGACATCATGATAACTGAAAGACCTACAACACAGCTTCCGCAACTCTGATGTGTGCTATCATGATCCATAAAAGTATGAGCATGCCAGTCCGAAGGTCACTACATCACATGGAGGCAATACCACAAAAAGGATGACTAAGAGATTTACTGTGGCTGATGATCTCAAAGAAAGCTCAAAGATCACACAAATCAATGGAACTAAGCTCAAAGATCACTACATTATGTACAAAGAAATCAATGCATGAAGAATCAAAGACTACTTAAACCAAGAGCTGAACACAATCATACATTACGAGAGCTTAATTTAGTATTTTCCTTTCTGGGATGAACCTCCCTTAGGGAGAGATAGATAGATATTAGAAAAAGACTCGTCACCCCGTGTATTTAACCATTTTATGTTTGCTCGTACGTTAATAGTTAATGTATAACAATTCTGGTAATGGGGCCGGTATTAAACCCAAACGTGTAAGCCCATTACTAAGGCCTTATGGGCGGATATTTGTGTTACTATATAACCACGTTTCATGCATGGAAGAGTGGGTTACGTCCAATTACATAATACAATTCATTTTCTCTCACTAGAAAGTTTTCTCTTACTTTCTCTCTCTAAAACTTGGCTAATCCACTAGTCATTCGATTGTGTTATGATTTCCAATATCCTACAAATTAGTATGAAGGTTCATATTGGGATGAGCTTAAACACATAAGACAATCTATTGGGTTCCTGATATTACATCTATATGTTTTATAAATGTGATATCAAATTTGTTCTCTTCTAACTTTTAGTCGCAAATCAGTATGATAATTTTTCGGTTTTTGGTTTTAGGTTATGAATCAAAAGCAAAAGAAGACACTAGATGAGATATCTCATGACCAATTGTTAGCGATCATGTGGAGAAATCTGTTGACTAAATTGAGATAAATAACGTGCAGACTGCTTCTAATTTGCAAGAGTGAACATGAACCGGATATAAAAGACGAAGTAACCACACATGTAGATGACGAAACTGGATCTCAAATTCCTGGACCTGAAATGAATGATAGTGTTACACAAGGTCAATGAAAATTGTTATCAAGTTCAGATGACACTTCCGAGATGACTTTTAATGTACTTTATAAGGATGACAACAATGAAAATGATAAAGTCCATATTGATAAAGAACACCACACGAGTTTAGGAAGAAATCTACCTAACAATGAAGATTCTATAACTGAATTTAAGAGGTTGAAGAAAGAAATGAATACGATCGAGGTTGCACTTCTAGGCATTGCTAGATAAGCTCAGTTAACTGTCACACCCCGACAATGGCAGAAACTCAGGAATGCAACATAATGATCAATCATAACACAAGATACAATATAGAGAAAACTACAATGCATAAACTTTAAGTGCTATGAAGACAATCAACCTCGAACAACCTCGAGTGATGTCTCAAATCATAATCAAATCCATAATCTATTATAATAACCAATAGCCCACACAGGGGTCCATAATCCAAACTTAAACCAGAACTTCCAAACACTAAAGCCAAATAAAATAAACAAGCAAGACTTCACATGAAAATTCACTCGGGATACTTCTAAGTCTGCTATCACAATCACCAACCTATTCCTCTTTCACTTCACTTGATGGACGATACTCAAAAACGTCAACAATAATGTTGGAGCTCGTATGTTTGACCTTAAACCCACAAGCTGTGCCAATATTTCAAACAATAGACAATAGTGTTATATGACAGTGAATATATGCAAACAATCTAAGACATAGCATCCCCGCTAGTCAATCACCATATGTCACTTACGCACCTAAAGGGCCTACCAGATGGAGTACTAAATTAGGGCAGGACCACACACAAACTACGGGTGAGGGCGTACCCATAACCGCTCAATAATCACAAACAAATACAGTGTATGCGTACCCATTCCAGAACCGTCCAAACAATCATACAAATACTGGATAGGCGTACCCATCCGATCTAAACAATCATGCAGCACATAATATTCACATAGCATTCATAAGCACATATCTTGTCCCAAAAACAAAACCACATTTCGCACAGTTCAATTCAAACATTTCAAAACACATTTGAGTATCATTTTCCCCCAACGGAAAATAGTAAAAATGAAGCTACGAGAACTCACCTCAAGCAAGTCTTTAGCAACCAAATCTCAATCACACAAGCAAATGCAACGACGCTCGCACACGACCTAGTCCAGTTAATGTCCCAATTTAATTATCTATTTCCAAAACAATCTTCACGTTTGATGCATAGAGTTTAGACGCGTTGTACAATTATCCATAACAATTTAGTGGTGTGATGGTTGACGACATATTTCCACAATCATATCAATCCCATTACTCGATAATACATACTTATACTATTTGGAAAAAATAGATCAGTTAATATAAGTAAATTATTATATTTAATAATTAATAAATACATACTTGATAAGTTCCATTCGGTAAAAAAAACCTAAGTCACCTCAAAATAATCATAAATATTGATGGAATTGAACTTCACTCATAATAAACAACATTATAGAGCAAGTTTTGAGAAAAATTTACATTTTTTTGTCTTATATGAATTTATAAAATAATTAAATCATAAATAATATTTTTTATTTAAAAAATCAAAAATTATGTTTTTAAGTGAAATTTTCTAAGTATAAACTTTTTACAAAATTTCGACATGACCTGTACTTTCATACAACATTTTCCAAGGTTTCAAACCTTATTTTTTTACATTTTTCACCAATTCGATACTTTTCGACAAAATTTTAAAATCTCAATCTTTAACGTTTGCTAAAACGTTTTCCCAAAATCTTGTTCAATATCACTTCGCAAATACATTTCACTTTCAAAAAGTCCACCAAAACTCTTAGAAGGACTAAGAAATCGCTTGGGCCAAATAAGGGTCTATAAAGATATTTATAAGTCCAAAAAATAAGATTCAAGTCCAAAACCAAGATCCATTTACATACTTAAGCTCATACTAATAAATAGGAAATAATCCGAACCACAATAAGCCCTCCCATTAAGCCACGGCTTAAATAGACTTATTGGGCCATGAGCCCATAAGCTCCAAAATACGTATATTAAGCATGAAAATAAGCCTATAAGCTACGTATCGCATTTGGTTACTACCATAGGCCTCAAAATAGTCCACAAACATACGTCATAACACAAAATAGTCAAAATCACTTTCCTATTGATTTTGGAAAAGTCACGTGGCATATAAGCTCAAAATAAGCCAAGAAATAACTTAAAATAAGCCAGAATAAGCTTTACAAGCTACTATAAAAAACAAGCTATCTAGCAACATTTGTTATTCAACATCACGACCATAACATCAAAACTACAAAAATCCCTTTTTTTCCTTTTTATATCCCACGAACCAAAAACCCCTTTAAACATTCGTTTTATTTCTAAAAATCGATTTTTACGACGATCAACTTGTACAATTAACATCTATGCATCAAGATAAACCCAAAAGGACAAACAAAATTTAAATTTGAAAACTTACAAGAAAATCTTTAAAAATGTAGATTTCAACACGAACCGGACAACCCAAACATTGTTTAAATGAATACCCAAACACTCGTATCAACCCGGAATATCACGTTCTCGATCAAAGTTGGAAAATGTATGTGTTTGTGTTGGTGGCTTAGGTCGGAAGCACCGTACACACACATAAGTGTGTGTTTTATTTTTTTGAAATAAAAATGAAATGCATAAAATGTCTATTGGAAGAATATAAATGTACAACTTTTAGACAAGCTTGCTAAAAAATGCCATGTTGTCTCCCATTGACTTATTTGACCGGCCATAGGATCCAAGGGGTCTCGGGTCTTTCTTTTCGTGTCGAAATCACTTAAAAGCTCGTAAAACTCAACCGTAAAATTTACCCCAAAGTTAACTAGCATTTTTATTCACCTTAAAAATACTTTTTCATTAACCTAGAGTATTTACACGACATATTTACATTTTAGACCCCTCAAAACTCATTTAGACATTAACGGATGTGTCGGACTCGTTTTTCGGTATTTCTCAACATTCACGGATCAAACCACCCGAAATACAAATAACACAATTATACCTTCCAAAAGGGATTATTAATCATAATAAATCATAAACCACAATAATTCTCAACATAAACACCACCGTCAACACGGAACAAAATCTGAATAAACTGACAAAAATCAAATAGTCAAAGGACTATAAATGAAATATTCCGAACACAAAAAGGGCAAAGGTTACAATCTATACCCCCCCTTAAAAAAGAATTTCAACCTCGAAAATCAACTACTACTATCCAAAACAAATGCGAGTACTATCAATTTCTCTGTACTTCCCGTTTCCACGTGAATTCGGGCAGCACGTTACGAATTTCACCGCACCTTGACGATGGCAATGCCTACTATGCTTCAACATCTTAAAACTCCTCGTTTCCAAAATTTTCACAGGCTCATTTCCACAAAATCAACTAAGCATCAACTCGAAATCTCATCCAAAGGCACGTGTAGTGTTTATTCACCAAACACTTTCTTAAGGTTCGACACATGGACACGTGTTCCCATAACACCATTCCATTCCTCGAGGCAAATCTAACCTTAGAGCTAACAGGGCCTACGTTTCTAACAATAATCTCAAATGGTCCAACAAATCTAGTGCTAATTTCCTTTCTCCCAAAGCGTACCACCCCTTTCGAAGGCGACAATTTGAGCAAGACCTAGTCCACAACCGACACTAAACTCTAGAGGCTTCCCTCCTCTTATAGCATAAAACTTTTCTGGCGATCATGCCACAGCCTTAAGTATATCCTTAAATCTGCGAGAATCTTCTCAGTAGTCTCTGCACTAACTCAGGGCCTATCAAATGATATTCTCCCAAACATCAGCCCACAAAATCGCGAGACACTTTCTAGCCAAACAATGTCACAAACGGAGCACATCTCAAACCAGAATGATAACTAATTCTGTTATACGAAAACTCAACCAACGAAAGATGAACATCCCAACTTCCTTCGAAGTCTAGGACGCACGCTCTAAGCATGTCTTCCAAAGTTTGAATAGTACGCTCACTCTGACCATCGGTGTCACACCCTGAGATTTTCAGGTCAATATTTTAAACTATATGACACAATTTTTTGACTTTTATACGTTACGTTTGAATCTGGCGGTTTACCGGGAAGTAAACCCGTGTAAATCTAAAAAACGTCATCGAACACGTTCCGGCATTGGATATTCATTAGTTTAGATATTATATGAGTTATTTTATCTTTCCAAAGTGTTTTGTAGTTTACGATCACTCCCGATATTTATTTTTACGCTTTACTGTTTAAATTGCGTTTTTCGCGTTTTTGACCTAACGGAACCTCGGAAACTCAAAATATTTTCGTGTAAACTTTAGTTATCGTCCATCTCATATTCTTAAGTGAAAAATTTCGTTCATATCCCTCTCCCCTCTATATATTAGACGCCCAAACCCAACCCAAATGCACCATAAGTCTTGAAATTAAATAAATGGCATCTTTTATTGAACTTACCACGCATGTGTGTGAAAGTGACACATGAGTATGTCCCATTCATGCACAAATATCACCATTTTACTTATGCATGTGATGTTTGATCACATGTACACCATTTTGACTTCAATTGACCAACTTATACATCTATGATAAACCAAGGCACAAAATTTTGAACCATATGGTCCTTGTGGCTATGTTTCGGCCGAACCACACACACACACCTTTGGTGTGTGTTGGTCACTTATACTCTTCTTGACAAGTCAAAAACCCTAGCTCTTGGCCTATAAATACATACACTTATCTTAACTTAGGGTTTTCATTCATTTCATAGCCTCAAAAATTGTTTTCTCTCCCTCTCTTGCTCTACACCTTTTTGCCTTTTTTTTTTCTCCCAAACAAAAGGGCCCCCCAAAAGAAAAAAAAACACACATACATACATACACAATCCATACTTTTGATTTCTATCAAGATTCACTCATTCCAAGTTCATTTCTAAGGTTACCTAAGGTGTTTGCAAGTATTGGTTCTTTGATTTAAGGGTTTTCTTCAAGATCTACAAATTAGGGTTTGATTTTTATTTGGGGTTTTTCAAGATCTATTGATTTTGGGTATAGATCTTGTGTTATTACTTCTTGTTCTTCATTCTTGTAAGTATCTTGAATCTTTCTTTGTGGTTTTTCTTATGTTCTTCTTATATGTTCAAGATCCATACATCCATATATTAGGTTTAATTTTTGAAAAATTTTAAAGACAATATTTCATAAATAATGATACTAACATTATAGAGAGAACTAGTTTTAAATATTATGTTCATGGTGATATGATAGTGATGAGTGTTGTAACATAAGAAATGAGGGGGAGTAGTTACGTTGTTCAAGTGGATGAAGAAGAAGCCGAGACCTGTAAATTTCTTCATTTCATGAACGGGGTTCTGGACTTGTGGTAGGGTCCGTTAGGGTTTGTGTGACAGGAAGATGATGACGGCAGTTATGTTTGAGGAAGAGGAACCAGTTATTTTTGTAACCTAATTAAAATATGTAATCCTTATTAAGTGGGTTGGTTTTCAAATAATTAAGATGGAATTCCAGTAGTGCCCCTCCATCAGTTATAAAACAAACCATACATTTTTAATTATTTACATTTTTACCACACTCATTTATATCCATTGATTAAAAATCTAATGGTTCAGATTGGTTCTCGCAGTTCTCAACATTTATTTGGTTCTGAAAAGAACCTCACACTAAATATCTATATATATATATATATTGAATAGTATTATTTAAAGACGTCGTTAACATATTTTAGGAAAAGCGATAAAGTTACTAAAAATAGTAAGTTTGGTAAAATTTAACGGAATGGACTTAGAAGTTAAGCGATTAAGGCTAGTTAGTGCGTTTTGAAAATATGGAAACTTAATCAATATAGGGGACGGTATTAACGTCCCGAAACTAAAAACTTTCCTAAAATAGAAACTTTCTAAAAATAGTAATTTTTGGTTAAACGCCGAAACTTAACGGAAAACTATATGATTTTATTTCGTCATGATTTGATAATCAAACTAAAGCAAACACACATGGATGTCTTTTGGTGATGATCATATTGTGCAATTCTTGGCATGCTTTCCGTGTTTCTGAGACGCGTTATTATTCTAGGTCGCCGCTAGATTCCTATATCATCTTTTACTTGCGTGATTATCATTTGCTCATTTTGCTAAGGTGAGTTCATACCTCCATGTTTTACTATTTTTACTTTACTATTTTTGGGGTGAGAAACATTGCTTGTTTTTAAACTATGGACACAGTTACTTTACGTTTTCTTTTCCTGATTATGTGTTGCCTAAGTAGCGAATAGACCACTAATGCCCGAATTATCATGAACCGTCAATTGCTTAACCGACCGTACTGGTTACGTAAGCGTGAATGTCGTAAATAGATCTATTGGGACTAATTATCCCTATCCGGGTAAGTAGCACTTACTAGTTTTGGAGGTCCGAACAAACAGATATATACCATGTCGGAATGTCAATAGGCGATCCTGGTCAGATACCTTTAGGGCGAGGAATACTATTTGGCATATAAAATGCTTTCTATTAAATTGAGCTTCGGTGTCATGAGCTTAGTGCAAACGTAAATGATTTTTATGTGAAGTTGTAACTGTTATAACTGTCACATGCGTACTGTGAACTTGTGGTCCACTTTTAATATTAAATTCAAACCTATGAATTCACTCAACTTTATGTTGACAGTTTTAGCATGTTTTTCTTAGGTGCTTAGCTATGGATGTCTTTGCTTGCTTGTTGGTGTTGCCTTGTATTGGACCGATTTTCAAGAATTATTATTATCTATGTTAACATTGTTGTCAAACTTTAAAACTTTTTATTCACTTCCGCATATTATCGTTGGGCCTATGTAAAACTTTAACTATTTTAATCAATGCAACGATGTTGGATTTTTAAACATACCCTTAGAGGTCGTTCTTTGTATCTTGTGTGATGTGTATTATGACGTCCCGCCCCCGGATACGTGTTTCCGACTAGGCCCCGTTTGGGGGTGTGACAGATTGGTATCCAGAGCCAAGGTTATAGAGAACCAGGTAGTATATTTAGGTCTAGTCTATAACCAGTATATGATCTTACGTGCTTACCTGCTTATATATGTATCTAATAATAATAGCATTTTATATATGTATATATATATAAGTGCAATTTATATATCATATTGCCATAATTACTTTATACATCATTTTTCCTTGAACCTACTATGATATGGGTTTACCTCTGCCATGCGTTTATCCTTTCTCTACGTTTACGTCTGCCTTACATATATTTTTTTATAGAAGTTGTCTATATAATACTAAATTTCTCCTAAGACATTGTAAGTGGCACAATGGTCTCTAAACGTTTCCAAAGACATTGTGAGTGATACGATGGTCATTAGAACTATTTTATAAATTTACATTATACTATTTTATATAACATCGAAACTTGTCATAGTCTTCCGACTCTATGTTATCGTACAATCCAAACCCGAATGCAAGTTAAGCCCCGTCCCTCACCTTTGAAACTCCTACGTCGTCTCATACTATCACCTAGAAGCATACTGATTAAGTTAAACTTGACTTTAAACCGTCACCTTGCAACATTTCATCTTTAGGACACGACTTTGGGGAAACCGACTTACTTTATCTTTCTTTTACTTCTTTTAATTTTGAAGAGAATGTCGGCATCGACACAAAGAATGACTTCTGCAGAGATTAACAAGATTGTAGCTCAACGTGTTAGTGATACTATTGAAGCTATCGCTATCTACGAGACAAAAATCTGCATGACTCATGATCCGATGAATCAGATCATACGACAAGAAATCATGGTAGAAAAGAATGCTAACAACAAAAGGAAGTTTGAGAACCAACCAAAGGATAACCGTGTGCCATGACAACCACCTTGCAAGAAAACGGGTGTGGCAAGAGCTTACACTATTAGAGCCAATGAAAGGAGGGCTTATGCTGGGAATTTACCTTACTGCAACAAGTGTAAGTTGCATTATGTTAGGCCGTGTACTGTGAAGTGTAATAACTGTAAAAAGGTTGGCCACATGACTAGGGATTGTAAGACATCCATTGCTGCAATGAACCAGAGAGCCTATGTGACAAATCCGAAGGCTACCATCACTTGCTACGAATGTGGAAGGCTAGGACATTTTAGGAATGAATGCCAGAAGTTGAGAAATCAGAACCAAGTGAACCAAATTTAGAAGGAAAAAGCTCGCGATAACTCTAGTGTCATCAAAGACAAGATAATGCTTAAGAAGAGATCTTCCTGCCTTACCTAGTGACCTAAGTCAAAGTCTCCTTAGACTATATTCGCATTAGTAATTTTCTTTAAATTTCGTTGCATTGAGTGGATGTTCTAAATTTCCTGTTAATGTATGTGTTGTGACGATCCCGTCAGTTACACTTAATTTCTCTATTTATTTATGTAAGCTACTCCATAAATCACTACCATCTTATCAAATCATACCGCTGCTAGCATTTTATAAACTATTTTTGTGCCATTTCGTAAGCAATTTTGTTGTCATCCTATAAACCATTTTGACATTTCTTTAAAAATTATTCTACTATCATCTCACAAACTATTTTCCAAACCATTTTACAAACTTAATTGTTTTCATCTTTTAACCTGTTATGTCGATGTTTATAAACTTTCGCCATCGCTTTATAAATCATTTCGCTAACACCTTATAAACTATTTGATATTATTACATAAACCGTTTGTCAACATCTTATAATTATCCTACTATTACCTCATAACTTATCTGTCTATCATTTAATGAACTAATTCATTTCCATCTTATAACCTATATTACAATTATTTATAAACTCTTTTGCTACCATATTAAAAGTTACATTGCAGTCATCTTACAAACCATTTTGTTGTCACCTCATGAACTATTTCGTTGTCATTTATAAACTATTTTGACGTCATCTTACGAACTACTTCATGTCTTTGATAAACTATTTCGCTGTCGCAATATAAGCCATTTGGTTGTCAACTCGTAGACCATTTGTTACCATTTTATAGACCCCTCACTCTTACACTATAAACTATCACGTGATTTTCTCGTAAACTATTTTGGTATCATCTCTTAAACTATTTCTACTAAGTCTTACGAAATATCTTGTGTCGTTATATAAATTACAATGTTCTAGTTTTCACGAATTGTTTTTCTACCTTAGAAACAACACTGTTTATACCATACAAACTTTTAAACATAACACTAGTTTGACGAAACGAGCATTTTATCGTTAGTACCTAAATTATACATAGCCTGATCACCTATGTATAATTCAGGGGGGACCATCCTATGCTAAGAGTAGTCACCTCAAAAATTTTGCCAATCTATTTTCACTTTCCACTTATATATTCTTTTTTTCTCTTCTCTATAATTTCGATAAGATTTTATCATCTTCACATTTTACCAATGTTTTACGCGTGTGTTTGCGAGTTATGTCTGTCATATGTACTCGTATTAATAAGCTCCGTAAGTAAGTAGATTTCCTCAATATTACCATATAAAGACACCGTACCATTAGCCAAGAGACCGAGTCATGCTCCTTGTAGTCATGGTAATTATGGATTTTAAGATTTTAGAACATAATAGACTTATCCTCATTCGTTGGGATAGAATAAAGAAAGTTAGGAAATTTCTTCACCGTCCAAGTTTCTAATGGTCATGAAATAAGGCAAATGACCTAATTATTGCAAGTACCTAGAACCAAGCCGACAGAAATTTCGTACCCACAGTTTTTATCCTTCTAAGTGATATCATCCCATCTATCTTAGACATTAAGTACCCTATTGAGCTAGTTAATGGAAGGCTAATAAGATCTGATACTGTGCTTAGAGGTTGTACGTTAGGATTATTAGGCCACCCATTTAATATTGACCTAATGCCAGTCGAACTTGGTAGTTTTGACGTCATCATCGGCATGGATTGGTTAGCGAACCATCATGCAGTGATTGTTTGTGATGAGAAGATCATGCGAATTCCCTATGGAGATGAAGTTATGATAGTTCAAGGTGATAGAGACGGAAAATGAGAGAAATCGAAGTTGAGCATTATATCGTGCACTAAGACTCAGAAATATATTGAGAGAGGTTGCCTAATTTTTTTGGCATAAGTGACGAAGAAGGAAATCGAGGACAAGTCGGAGGAGAAGCGACTTAAGGACGTGCCGAATGTACGGGACTTTCCAGAGGTATTCCCAAATGATTTGCCCGGATTACCACCATCGAGTCAAGTTGAATTTCGAATTGACTTGGTCCCTGGTGCTGCACATGTGGTACGCGCCCCGTATAGATAGCACCGACGGAACTGCAAGAATTGTCTACTCAGCTGCAAGAACTTTCTGACAAGGGATTTATAAGACCGAGTTCCTCGCCCCAGTCTTGTTTGTCAAAAAGAAAGATGGATCTTTTCGGATGTGTATCGATTACCATGAACTGAATAAGTTGACTGTGAAGAATCGATATCAACTTCCGAGAATCGACGACTTATTTAATTAGTTGCAAGGGTCAAGCGTCTACTCTAAGATTGACATGAGATCTGGTTATCATCAACTCAGAGTTCGAGAGGAAGACATTCCAAAGACAGCGTTTAGGACACACTACAGTCACTATGAGTTTAAAGTGATGCCGTTTGGACTGATCAACGCACCGGCGGTATTCATGGATCTAATAAATCGGGTGTGCAAACCGTACTTAGATAAATTCGTGATTGTTTTTATTGATGACATCTTGATCTACCCTAAGAGCAAAGAAGAGCACGCAGAACACCTTAAGTTAATCCTGGAGTTGCTTAATAAGGAAGAATTGTACGCCAAGTTTTGAAAGTGCGACTTTTGGCTGTCAAAGGTACAATTTCTTGGTCACGTGATTGATAGTGAAGGCATTCACGTGGACCCATCTAAGATCGAGTCAATCAAGGATCGGGCTTCGCCCAAGACTCTGATAGACATTGGTCAATTTCTAAGTCTTGTTGGCTATTACCGACGATTTATTGAAGGTTTCTCAAAAATTGCCAAGCCTATGACGAAGCTGACTCAAAAGAACGGGAAGTTTGATTGGAGTGAAAAGGCAGAAGCTGCAGTTCAACTGTTAAAGCAGAAGTTGTGTAGTGCACCGATCTTATTGTTACCCGAAGGAAGTGAAGACTTTGTGGTTTACTGTGATGCTTCTTGTAAAGGATTAGGCGTAGTTTTGATGCAAAGGGAGAAGGTCATATCCTACGCATCACGTCAACTTAAGATTCATGAGAAGAATTACACTACACATGACTTAGAGCTTGCAGCTGTAGTGTTTGCTCTCAAAATGTGGAGACATTATTTGTACGGTACGAAATGCGTTGTGTTCACTGATCATAAGAGTTTGCAACATATTCTAGATCAGAAAAATTTGAACATGAGACAACGTAGATGGTTAGAACTGTTGAGCGACTACGACTGCGAGATTCATTATCATCCGAGAAAAGCGAACGTGGTGGCGGATGCCTTGAGCCGAAAGGAACGCATTAAGCCACTACGAGTTTGAGATTTGGTTTTGATGATTGGTCTGAATCTTCCTGTGCAAATTTTAAACGCTCAAGTTGAGGCGAGAAAGGAAGAGAATTTTGGAACCAAAGATCTGCGTGGTATGATTAAGAAGCTAGAGCCACGTGCTGATGGAATGTTATGCTTGAGGAATAGAAGTTGGATACCCTGTTTTGGTAACTTATGAGAGTTGATTATGCACGAGTCACATACGTCAAAATATTCAATTCATCCTAGATCGGACAAGATGTACCAAGATTTAAAGAAACTGTATTGGTGTCTGTATACGAAAACAAAGATTGCCTCCTACGTCAGTAAATGTTTGACCTATGCCAAAGTCAAGGCCGAATACCAAAAACCATCTGGTTTGTTGGTTCAACCTGTGATCCCGGTATGGAAGTGGGAGAACATTACTATGGATTTCGTTACTAAGTTACCAAAGACGACGCTTGGTCAAGATATAATTTGGGTAATTATAGACCGACTCACAAAGTCTGCTCATTTCTTACCAATGAAGGAAACCGACTCAATGGAGAAGTTGATGAGATAATACTTGAAGGAAGTAGTCTCGAGGCATGGAGTGCCAGTTTTGATTATTTCTGATCGAGACAGTAAGTTTACATCTCATTTTTGGAAATTGTTGAACGAAGCCCTAGGTACTCAATTGGATATAAGTACGGCTTACCATCCACAGACTGATGGTCAGAGTGAGAGAACCATCCAAACCTTGGAGGACATGCTTCGTGCTTGTGTGATTGATTTTGGGAAAGGTTGGGATAGACACCTACCTTTGGTGGAGTTTTCTTACAACAACAGTTATCTCACGAGTATCAAAGTTGCACCGTTTGAAGCTCTCTACGGCCGAAAATGTAGATTGCCTATTTGTTAGGCTGAGGTTGGAGACGCTCAGCTCACTAGTCCGGAAGTTGTTCATGAAACAAATGAGAAGATCATTCAGATCAAGAAGCGTATTCAAGCTGCACGAGATAGACAGAAGAGCTACGCTGACAGGAGACGTAAGCTATTGGAATTTGAGGTTGGAGATAAGGTCATGCTGAAAGTGTCGCCATAGAAAGGGGTGATACGTTTTAGCAAACGGAGGAAGATGAACCCTCGCTATATTAGACCTTTCAAGATTCTTGCTAAAGTGGGAATACCTGCTTATTGACTAGAACTCCTGGAGCAGTTGATCCGAGTTTATAGCACTTTTCATGTTTCTAATTTGAAGAAGTGTTTCGTAGATGAACCACTAGCTATTCTGTTGGATGAGATCCAGATTGATGACAAACTCAATTTCATTGAAGAACCAGTTGAAATTATGGATCGAGAAGTTAAACGGCTGAAGCAAAGCTGCATTCTAATCGTGAAGGTCCATTGGAATTCGATACGAGGGCCCGAGTTTACTTGGGAGCGTGAAGATCAAATGAAGAAAAAGTACCCTCACCTTTTCGTTAACCCTTAGTCCACGTCTTAAGCTTTGAGGACAAAGCTTCTTTAACGGGGGAAGAATGTCACACCCTGAAAATTTTAGGTCAATATTTTAAAACTTTTCCGATCATTATTTTTGACTTTTATACGTTACGTTTGAATCCGGCAGTTTACCGAGAGGTTAACCCGCGTAAATCTGAAAAACGTCATCAGACGCGTTCCGACCTTGGATTTTGATTAGTTTAGATATTATATGAGTTATTTTGTCTTTTCTAAGTGTTTCGTAGTTTACGATCTCTCTCGGTATTTATTTTTACACTTTAACGTTTAAATTGCGTTTTTCGCGTTTTTGACCTAACGGAACCCCGGAAACCCAAAATCTTTTCGTGTAAACTTTAGTTATCGTTCATATCGTATTATGGCATCAAAAATTTCGTTCATACCTCCCCCTCTACTCAAAACGCATGCATACACACACTTAAATAAATCAAAGAGCATCATTTATCTCTAGTTTGAATTTTCAAAAATAAAACACCATCACATGCATAGAAAGGGATGTTTTTGGAAGCATGCAAGGTGGTGTAAGACCCTTGTCTTTATGCATGCAAGCCTTGGACCACTCTTCCACTAAGCCATTTAATGGAATCTTGATTTTATTAGCAACTAGTGATCAAGCTTGGTCTTTTCCCCCTTCTCTTGCTTGTTGCGTCTGAAGCACCACCACACACACCTTTGGTGTATGTTGGTCACTTAGCCATTTGGTTACACATCTTTTGAATAGTCATGGATCCTTAACCTAATCTTGTCCTATAAATACCATACATACTTCTAACTTAAGGTTTCATTCTCATTTCATAGCCTCAAAAATCACTCATCTCTTTCTTTTTCTCTCCTCTTGCTCACGGCACACACATACATACATATACTTTCCATAGTTTTGATTTCTATCAAGATTCACTCATTCCAGGTTCATTTCTAAGGTTACCTAAGGGGTTTGCAAGTATTGGTTCTTTGATTTATGGGTTTTCTCCAAGATCTACAAATTAGGGTTTGGTTATTATTTGGGGTTTTTCAAGATCTAGTGATTTTGGGTATAGATCTTGTGTTATTGCTTCTTGTTCTTCATTCTTGTAAGTGTCTTGAATCTTTTCTTGTGGTTTACTTATGTTCTTTCATATATGTTCAAGATCCATACATCCTCGTGTTGTGTTTTAAGTTTTGAAAAATTATAAAACAAGATTTTATAAATAATGATGTGACTTTGTTTCACTAGTTAAATATTATGTTCTTGGTGAGATGAGAGTTGAATGAGAGTTGCAACAATAGAAATGAAGGGATTAGGTTAGTCTTAGGTGTGGTTTTTGTTGTGGATTAGTTGTGAATGGAGATTAGGCTAGATTAGGCACTATTGTGAAGTTTGGGTGGATTTTGGTTGTGTTTTTGACAAAAAGTGCTTGCTGATCCGAATTTGTTTTGGGGTTTTGAGCGACCTAAAAATGTTTTCATTAGGCGTAAAAGTAGTTTTCTAAGAGCTTGTTTCGAATAGATAGTTTTTCATATATCACACATTAAAATCGGACTTAAAGCGGCCAAGTTATGGCCAAATGAAACTTGAAATATTTTTTTGACAAAACCGAATGAATAGTGTGCTGATGTGAATAGTAAAATGAGTTTCAGACACTTTCAGACATTTTTGGACTTTCTAAACACTGGCGAAACGTATAGTAACATATATATATTGATTAGTATCGTTTATAGACGTCATTAACATATTTTAGATAAAGCGATAAAGTTACTAAAAATAGTAAGTTTGGTAAAATTTAGCGAAACGGACTTAGAAGTTAAGCGATTAAGGCTAGTTAGTGCGTTTTGAAAATATGGAAACTTAATAAATATAGGGGACGGTATTAACGTCCCGAAACTAAAAACTTTCCTAAAATAGAAACTTTCTAAAAATAGTAATTTTTGGTTAAACGCCGAAACTTAACGGAAAACTATATGATTTTATTTCGTCATGATTTGATAATCAAACTAAAGCAAACACACATGGATGTCTTTTGGTGATGATCATATTGTGCAATTCTTGGCATGCTTTCCGTGTTTATGAGACGCGTTATTATTTTAGGTCGCGGCTAGATTCCTATATCATCTTTTACTTGCGTGATTATCATTTGCTCATTTTGCTAAGGTGAGTTCATAGCCCCATGTTTTACTATTTTCACTTTACTATTTTTGGGGTGAGAAACATTGCTTGTTTTTAAACTATGGACACAGTTACTTTACGTTTCCTTTTCCTAATTACGTGTTACCTAAGTAGCGAATGGACCACTAATGCCCGAATTATCATGAACCGTCAATTGCTTAATCGACCGTACTGGTTAAGTAAGCGCGAATGTTGTAAATAGATCTATTGGGACTAATTATCCCTATCCGGGTAAGTATCAGTTACTAGTTTTGTAGGTCCGAACAAACGGATATATACCATGTCAGAATGCCAATAGGTGATCCTGGTCAGATACCTTTAGGGCGAGGAATACTATTTGGCATATAAAACGCTTCCTTTTAAGTTGAGCTTCGGTGTCATGAGCTTAGTGCAAACGTAAATGCTTTTTATGTGAAGTTGTATCTGTTATAACTGTCACGTGTATACTATGAACTTGTGGTCTACTTTTAATATTAAATTCATACCTATGAATTTACTCAAATTTATGTTGACAGTTTTAACATGTTTTTCTAAAGTCACGTGAAGAGCTATATTTTTCAAACGGCCAAGTCACGTGACTTGGCGATTAATCTTTGTATAATTTGCTGGTTTTATTTCTTTGTTCAATTGTTTCATTTTTAGGCGGCTCTCTTGAGCAAGTTCTAGTGTCTCCTCCGAATCATACACAACAGGAGGATAATGCTTTTCTAATAGAACTTTGTCATAATACAAACTCTGTTGTTTCTGCTGAGCTTGCTTAAGATAAAAAGGATTTTGATAACCCAAAGCCATTTTCTGTTCGGTATGGTAAAACGAGTCTGGCTTAGGTGAAAGCATGTGCACCGTTTAAATCGATTGACCCGTTTTAACTAAAAAATTATCTAATTCCTTTATCTTATTTTCAAGTTGAATTTGTTTATCAAGATGCTCGTATTCGCGTATTTTGAAATCAGACTTCAACTTTTTCTTTTCCTCTTGAAGAGAAGAAACAGTTGACTTTTCTTTTGAAAGCTGGTTATTTAAATTTAAAATTTCCTTAGTCAAAGTCGTTATTTGTTTACCGGAACTTAAATGAAGTGCATTTATCCTTTTAGTAAGACATTGCTCTTGATAAACAGACTTTTGGTAACACCTTTCAAGTTTGTCATATTTTTCTTGACTAATTTCAAAACACTTTTCTTGATTTTTATATCTAGCAAGCTTAGTGGTCAAATCAGCATTAGTTTCTCTCAACTTGTGATTGACCTTGTTGACATTCTCAACTTCAATTGCCAAATTATTATATAATGATTCAAAATAAGCATGAGTTTCCTCAACAGTTGCAGGATGTTATTCTACTGTTCTCCTACTTTGTTCCACACTAGAAACCTCAGAAATAACATTACTATCATTCTGTTATACTTGGTGTGGTTCAGGAATGGGCTCGAGTAGCTCAGTATACTGCTCTTCTTGAGTGAACATATGGAATATATCATTATTATAGCAATTGTCATAATGGTGTACCTCAGCTGATCCATCTGAATCATAGACGGGAGCTTTGTCAATCTGAGTACCCGATGTCGATGCTTGCTGCAAATTAGCCATCAAAATGCAGTTTGCATTGACTTCTTCAATCTTATCAAGATCTGCTAAAGCAACCATCAAATCAAATTCTTCGGCTTAGAGTTGAATTCCTGCTTCTTCCTTTTGAGCAATCAGCAGCTGAGTCTGAAGATAAGCAGCATCCCTTCTCCTTGGTCTGACTATGCAGTTCCTAGCAAGATGACCCAATCCTCTGCAGTTGTAACACCTTATCTGATTATCATTATTCCCATTTGCATTACCCTTAGCCCGTGCTGCTACAACATTACCATTCCCTTTCGGATTCTGATTAGCAATCCTCGAAACAACAATAATCCCATTTTGATTTCTTACATTTTGAACACCCGAATTCTGAACTGCATTCTGGATAACCGGATTCCCAACATTTTGTATTGCATTATATCCATTCTGATTCCCTGCTATCTGCCCAGCATACTGTCCAAACCGATTCCCACCATTACCTCCAACCATCTGCATTTGTCTATCTTGCCCCATATTCATACACAGTTGAGTAATCTGCGTGTTGCGTGGGTTTGATGAAATTCTTTGGTTGTTATTAGTTGGTTTTGAGTAGTTTTGTTTGAATGCCTTAGCCATTAGAACAAGTGCCATGTTCATTGCAGTTGTGGGACCTGTTATGTCTTCGGGATTTGGCATTGGTTGTTGCACGTAGTTCTGATTGAATGATGGTTATGGGTTATAGCTGTTATTTGGTTGTGGTTGTTGCATGTAGGTACTTGATGATGGTTGATCTTGGTGAAACACTGGATAATTAAAAGGATTGTTGGAAATTTCCATGAGTGCCAAAGGATCATGTGTTTTTGCAAGTCGTTCAGCTCTTAGTTCATCTACCTTCTTTTGATTGTATTTCGGGAAATCATACAAATGAGTGTAATCTGCTGTATGCAAGTCCTTTGTTTGATGAACAATGGTAACATGTCGACTCCATTCTGGTTGTAAGTTCTTGAGGAACTTGAGATTGCTGGCGATCTTTTCTGGAAAATGTTTGTTTCTCTTAAAATCATTCATCAACTTTGAGAAACGTGATAGTAAGACTCAATCGATCCCCCATTAGTAGAAGTAAACCTTTCCCATTCATTAAACAACTTAACCTTTTTCTCTTGAATTCTAATATCAGAACCTTTCATCATTTGTTGAACACGTAACCAGATTTCCTGAGCAGTTTCACAACTATCAACAGCAACATAGATGTCGACCGAGAAGAATAGTCTGAATGGCTTGATCATCGGCTTTAACCTGTTTAAGCTCCTTCTCAGTGAGTTCATCATTTGTCTACTCATGAAAGGTTTCATTGACAGGAACTTCACGGTCTGCATCACTTGGTTCAGGAATCATTCGTCTAACATATGGACCATTCATAATGGAATTATAGATTAGCTTTCCATTAGGTCTACTCTTTGCATAACGAAGAAGACGAGAGGATCATGGAACATAGTTCTCTTTGTTAAGCATAGAAGGGGGGTTTTTGGAACCAACAACATAAATGTCTTGTTGAGTCGACATTGCAAAAGTGATGTGAAATGATAAACAAGGATCTTAAGTAGGTAAAGTAATTGTTGTTGTGGTTTGATGTAGAAATCAAGTTCACGGGATTTTACACGTCTTGATTAAACTGAGAAAACACGTGAGTATTTCGCAGGATTTTACTAAATCAAGAAGAAACCGTGAAACAATAATTAATTGTTGTTGAAATCGTTGTTGTAATTGAAGTACTTGCAGAGATAAACCGTAAAAGTTACTTAAGCAATTTGAGTGTTCAAGTGAATTAATTTTCTTTGTGAAAGTTTTAAATTGCCTTCTAAAGACAAGTTGTTTAATTGCTTTTCAAAGAAAATTGTTAATTCGCATTTGCTTGATAAATCTCCTTGTGAAGAAAATTGTTAAATCGCCTTATGAAGGAAATCTGTTAAATCGCCTTGTAAAGGAAATCTGTTAAATCGCCTTGTGAAGGAAAAATTGTTAATTCACCTTGGCTTAGGAAGTTGCTAAATCGCCTTGCAAAGGAATCTGCTAAATCACCTTGCACTGAGAATCAGCTAAATCGCCTTCCAATGCCAAATTGCTAAATCGCCTTCCACTAATACGAAACTCAAATTTTTCAAAACACAAAAAGATTCACTTTTGATCATTTTTTCCTAAAATTTCTAGTACAACTAGTATTACTAAGCCTATAGGTACCTTAAAAAAGTAAACTGTATGGTTTTTAAGCCAAAAATTTTGAAATCAAGAATTGAACTTTTTAAGACTTTTCGAACACAAAATGCACAAAAATGATGTTTTTCTTGATTCTAAGCTTGTACACCTATATCTAAGGATACTAGATCAGATTTACCTATGTAAATGATCTTTTAGTGTACAATAAAGCTTCGAAACCAAGAGAAGAACAAAGACGAGGCTACGCTTTAAATACAAACGAAACAAAACAAACACAAAGACTAAACAAATCACTCCATGGCTCTTGATACCACATGTTAAGATATGATTTCATCATCTCAAAACACAAAATAAGAGAAAATCTTAGAGAGAGAAAGAACTAGATAGAGAAAGTAAAAGAAAGAAAAATGGTTGATTACTAAAAGAGAAAAATGAGAACCAACACCTTCCTAACATGCTAGGAGGGTTGTATTTATACTACTAGATACATGGACCCTTGTTTGGGTCGTTTGGCTTTATCTTGGGCCGAACTAATAGGCTTTAGCCCGACACCTAGGCCCAATTAGCTTAAATGAATTCCCGTAAACTATGTTTTCCTATACAAGGCTCGGGATTATATAAGACTATCACTTTAACATAAAAAACACGAGCTAACACCATCAACACTCCTCATCTCAGTCTCATTTTTTGCTTCTTCAAAATTCAAAAACACCGATAAATACCCTAATTCAAACAAGACACAAAGAAGAACCGATCGCATTAGTGTACGACCATGTTGTTTGATCAATCTCACATCATCCAATGAATCAACAGCTCTTAGAACTTCTCCACCACCAAATGTCTACAAGTTTGATCCTACCTCTACACCTCCTCGAGCCAACCACTAAAACACCTTTGACCAACAAGCCCTCCTCTCAATCAACCACTTAACACTCCTAAGGTAACACCACCACCCCTCACTATACCAGCACCGACACCAACTCAACCATCCAAATAAACACCACCACAAGCAACCAACATAGAACCCCCCGAGCTTATCTTTACCAAACCACCTACATCACCTCACCCATACTTTGACACCTTGGAGGATCTACCCCTAAAAAACAACCAATCCACCTCGACTAGCATCGTTCGATTCCATTTAATTGCTTTGACAAGCCAATCTCCACCTCTAGCTGATATCATGGATGTTGAGCCACGCCACCTCTACAAACCATTTCCACCAGAATTCCCCCCCACAACAAACCTTCTTACACTCGACCAAATTCGTTAAATGGTCCTCCACCACCACCTATTTCGCTCACGAACATCTCTGTGACATTGCCAATTGCACATAAACCATGTCTATGAAGTAGGAGTAAGGGATGAGATGCGAATTATTCTCAACCACATCCTCGACCGCCTCAATGCCATCACCCACCAAAATAACTCCCATTAAACATTGGTGTGGAATATGCAAGTATCTAGGAGTATTTTATTTTCTCTTTGTATTTTTCTAGTTTTATTTTTAGGATTATATTTAAAGAACAATCCTTGTTCTTATTTTTTACTTCTTGCATGTGGCTAAAAGTCACTTCATTTAGTTTATTTTTTATTACAAGAATTTAAGTTCTATACCTTGTCTTACGCATTTTATTTATTATGTTTATGCATCATTTGGTTGTGCATTCCCTTTATTATTTTGGCCTTTATTGACTAGGTACCATTATCACTTTGATGCTTCTGTTCAATGGCTTATATTATATGTGCACTAACCCCTTTTTACTTTTCTTTAGGCATTTGAATCTGATTATTTTCAAATAACCGGATCCCTTCGCTAATGAAGGGCGGATCCCTTTTAAAGGGATCCGATTGATCCGGGCATTCAGAGAACAGAATACGAATTGTTTTGTTCATTTCGCACTAACACTTTTCCTTTATAGGTTATATATATACTCTCCAAGCTAGGGGGAGCTCATATCATATTAAAATGTAAGTTATAAAAAATTAAAAAAAAAAAACCCCCATTTTTTTTTTCTTCTTGTAGCTTTAAAAATTTATTTGGATTACTTGATGCCCTCATTAAAGGGGAGCTATCGTCAAGGGGGAGCAGTGCATTTGGAATTCTTTCCAAACATTTGTGTTATATATCGACAAAAAAAGGAGAATGGAGTAAAAACTAAAATTCAAAACTTATAGATTTAAAATTTTTACTTACAATAATTTTATGTTTTGTCATCAACAAAAAAAGAGATTGTTAATACAAATAAGCCGTAAAAACGTTTATTTATATTTTACGATCTTTTTATGTTTTTTCGATAACAATCATAAAATTATTTTAAGTAAAAAATAAAATACATAAGTTTTAAGCCAATAGTTTTTGAACTCTTCATATTTATCATACATCAAACTACATACATTTTAATTAATACTTAAGGTTTTGTACATAGGGCCATTTACTTAAATAGGCCGAGAAGATCCCTAATTTCCAAATAATAGGCCATTTAGGGAAAAATTTCAAAAATAGGCTTAAAAAATGCACGATTTTTGGTTTTTGCACGATTTTTTGCTTTTTTCGAGTAAAAAACACTAAAGTCGCGCTAAAAAAATAAAAAGTCATGCAAAAACAGGACACAACTGCAACACTTCCATGTGTCCGCGAAATCGTGCCATTCGCGCGAAAAATAAGAAGTAGTGCTTTTTAAAAGTTGGAATTTTTTTGGCTCATTTGCGCAATTAACTCTTATACATAAGCCCATTAAGCTTAAAATTCTGTCCAAAATTATTTTAGTTTGCTACTTACACATTAGTAACTACACAATTTTTTTTACAAAAGTCTACATTAATTTTAGAACATACAAGTAACACAAAGTTACTTGCACATCTATTTGTAGCATATACACAAGGTAAAAACTAGTTACAAAATTGTTTTTACATCATGCATGACATCATTCATCAAGTTGACTTTCATGTATTGTCACTTCATGATCTTGCCATATCTACAGAAATTCTAGAGAAAATTCAAATTTGGTGATCAGTGGCCGGATCCCTTAACATACACTGACTAGATCCGTTGGATCTGGGTGAACAATGGTACTTTTGCCAATAAATAGCAAGCAAACTCTCACCATTTTCTCACCTATTCTCATATACTCTTCCTTACATTATCATAGCATTATACTTACCTTTGATCTCAGATCAAAATCATAGTTTACATTTGTTTTTGGTGATTCTCTTTAGGTCTTTATAAAAGACAATCTCAACCACATCCTCGACCGCCTCAATGCCATCACCCACCAAAATAACTCCCATTAAACATTGGTGTGGAATATGCAAGTATCTAGGAGTATTTTATTTTCTCTTTGTATTTTTCTTGATTTATTTTTAGGATTATATTTAAAGAACAATCCTTGTTCTTATTTTTTACTTCTTGCATGTGGCTAAAAGTCACTTCATTTAGTTTATTTTTTATTACAAGAATTTAAGTTCTACACCTTGTCTTAAGCATTTTATTTATTATGTTTATGCATCATTTGGTTGTGCATTCCCTTTATTATTTTGGCTTTTATAGACTAGGTACCATTATCACTTTGATGCTTCTGTTCAATGGCTTATATTATTTGTGCACTAACCCCTTTTTACTTTTCTTTAGGCATTTGAATCTGATTATTTTCAAATAACCGAATCCCTTCGCTAATGAAGGGCAGATCCCTTTTAAAGGGATCCGATTGATCCGGGCAATCAGAGAACAGAATATGAATTGTTTTGTTCATTTCGCACTAACACTTTTCCTTTATAGGTTATATATATACTCTCCAAGCTAAGGGGATCATATCATATTAATTGCAGTAACCATTTCTTCTTGTAGCTTTAAAAATTTATTTGGATTACATGATTCCCTCATTAAGGAGGAGCTATCGTCAGGGGGAGCAGTGCATTTGGAATTCTTTCCAAACATTTGTGTTATATATACTCTCTGACCATTTCATTTTAGTTAGTTTTTATTCAATGCTCTTTTTGTTTCGACAAAAAAAGGAGAATGAAGTAAAAACTAAAATTCAAAACTTATAGATTTTAATTTTTTACTTACAATAATTTTATGTTTTGTCATCAACAAAAAAAAAGATATTGTTAATACAAATAAGTCATAAAAACGTTTATTTATATTTTACGATCTTTTTATGTTTTGTCGATAACAATCATAAAATCATTTTAAGTAAAAAAATAAATTACATAAGTTTTAAGCCAACAGTTTTTGAACTGTTCATATTTATCATACATCAAACTACATACATTTTAATTAATACTCAAGGTTTTGTACATAGGGCCATTTACTTAAATAGGCCGAGAAGATCCCTAATTTTCAAATAATACGCCATTTAAGGAAAAATTTCAAAAATAGGCTTCAAAATGCACTTTTTTTTGCTTTTTTCGAGTAAAAAACACTAAAGTCGCGCTAAAAAAATAAAAAGTCATGCAAAAACAGGACACGTGGCAACACTTCTATGGAGTCGCGAAATCGTGCCATTCGCGCGAAAAATAAGAAGTAGTGCTTTTTAAAAGTTGGATTTTTTTGGCTCATTTGCGCAATTAACTCTTATACATAAGCCCATTAAGCTTAAAATTCTGTCCAAAATTATTTTAGTTTGCTACTTACACATTAGTAACTACACAATTTTTTTTACAAAAGTCTACATTAATTTTAGAACATACAAGTAACACAAAGTTACTTGCACATCTATTTGTAGCATATACACAAGGTAAAAACTAGTTACAAAATTGTTTTTACATCATGCATGACATCATTCATCAAGTTGACTTTCATGTATTGTCACTTCATGATCTTGCCATATCTAGAGAAAATCTAGAGAAAATTCAAATTTGGTGATCAGTGGGCCGGATCCCTTAACATACACTGGCTGGATACGTTGGATCTGGGTGAACAGTGGTACTTTTGCCAATAAATAGCAAGCAAACTCTCACCATTTTCTCACCCATTCTCATATACTCTTCCTTACATTATCATAGCATTATACTAACCTTTGATCTCAGATCAAAATCATAGTTTACATTTGTTTTTGGTGATTCTCTTTAGGTCTTTATAAAAGACAAGATCACTAGTTTTGCATACAAGACTTCCAAGCCTCAAGAGAATTGTTGCTAGTCTTTATCATCATCATCATCCCAAGATAATTTTGCGTTGATTCTTGTACATCATTCATTTCATTATAACATAAACATCATAACCTTGTAAAGTTTAGATTGTGCTCCGGTTTTAGAACCCGGTATTTAGCTTTGTACCGGATAAAGTGTAAGTGACGTTGTGAGGCTTCTCCGCCGAATAAGGAGCTTGTGGACGTAGTGTTTATGAACTCTCGAGTTGGGTACTCCGGAGTGGAGTATGGCAAATAAGGTGTCCTTGTAGCCGAACCACTATAAATTCTTGCATCTCATTCTTATTATTGTCTATAAACTTGCTTTCTCAAAGTATACATTTGTATACTTTAATTTCGAAAGATTTTACCCAACTTGATCTAATTATATTGAAACGTTAAATATAATCGGTGAAACTATTCAACCTTCCCTTTTAGTTTTTCACAGTTCGTAACCTGAAATTGGTTGTTGTTATAAATGATATGATATCTATCTAGTATACGATATTTGACTTGTTTTATTTTTGAGGATTTTGCTCCAAAACAACAATTCAAACTTAATTTTACGATCTATAATTTAACCGCCAAACGTTTAGACCAGATATAATTCACTACCGATAACTCAGCTTCAATCTCCACCATCAAATACGTGTAATCTAACCCATAGACGGACTCAGGAATTTTTAGAGGGTCTTGCAGATTTTTTTTATGATTGTGAGTACTAAAGTTGCACCAAAAAGAATTAACTTCGTAAAACTGAGGGTTGCACGTGCCCATAAAAGACATATTTTATAAATAAATTACATTTCGTGACCTAAAATCGGGTGTGATGTGGGTCCGTCCCTGATCCAACCATCCAAAAAACTCACTTAAACGTAAGTATACCCCACAATACACCCACACACAAACAAAAACAAAGAAGTCTGCCATGACCGACTTGTGCAAAGTTTTGATTGATAATGTAGAATAATGATAAAACCCGTATCGAGTTATGTTTCATTCATGACTTATTTATAGAGGTACATCAAGACTCAATCACAAACCCTAATGGGCTTGGGCCAACACATGGCCAACTATATCATCTAACACTCCCCCGTAGTTCGAGCGGTGAAATCACGAAAGCTCGAACTAGAGATAACATAAAACATAAATATATAAATAAACATCACACTGATAAAGCACCTGAAATAAATAAACACAACACATCCGACCAAAATAAACAAACACCCACTGCGATTTGAAATCCCCACTTGCCACACTACTTTTATCATCTTGTCTCCACCGCACATGCTTTGCACGACCGTGACCTTGTACGACTGTGACCTTTGCACGACCATGACCTTTGCACGACCATGACCTTGCATGACCGTGACCTTAGCACGAATTAGGTAACAGAATAATAAACGAAAACGGTGTTGGTATAGCATCGGTGGCGGCGGTGTTATGTTGCGGAAGCGGCGCTTTGATTTATTTGTAGTACATCTAATAGGATAAAAAGAAAAATGTATGTTTGGGATCCCTCTGGATCATCGGCGAGTTGTTGATGACCGAAGGACAACAATTTTTGTGATGAAGGTTGTTTTGGAACGACTGATTGAAGTATTTAGGATCGATATTTTAGGTTGATACCATGTAGAATAATGATAAAACCCGTATCGAGTTATGTTTCATTCATGACTTATTTATAGAGGTACATCAAGACTCAATCACAAACCCTAATGCCCAAAACCCACAAACCGGGCTTGGGCCTAATAATCCACTAATACTCCCCCGCAGTCCGAAGGGCGAAATCGCGAAAGCTCGGACTGGAGTAGTAAACTAGAATACAAGAAATAAAATAAAACAAAACATTAACGTAATAAATAAATAAAAAAACGAACCGGCTCGTGACCGAAGCACGAACAACAATATAAGATTGTGTGGATTTGTGACCTTAGCACAAATCACCAACACAAATAAACAATCGTGCGGATTTGTGACCTTAGCACAAATCACCAACACAAATAACAATCGTGTGGATTTGGGTTTGACGGGGTGGTTTAGTGGAGGCGGCTCAACATAGCCACCTAGGTCTGAGGATCAGATAACGCGGTAGTGTAGTATTTGGGGGTGGGGGGTATTTTTAGGCCATAACACATAAAGGGGAGAGGGAGGGGGTGTGATGGAGGCTGGACAACGCGTCCTCCTCCCCCGCACCACCACCACCACGTTATCAACCAAACTATGAAAACTCTCGGTCTTGCTCACTACCGACTTTTTTGTTCTTGGTTTTTGTGTGAGTGTATTGTGTCGTGTATTTGTGTTTTAGTGCCATATGACGAGTAAATAAAAATATGCAATGAATCAACCGAAAACAACTTAGATGAATATAATCATTCCAATCAAAGTAGAAGAAACCATAGAAACATGCAATAAAACAATTCAAGTGTACAAGATCTGGAGTAAAAGGTAAAACCGATCTGCAAGTAAAACTGTAATCATCATCTGATGAGAACCATTCTTCCCACTTCTGATCTCAAAGTATCATAGATCTGCAAGTAAAACTGTTATCAAGAAAAGATGGTTTAACATAATAAACGAAGACCCTGCTAAATCGGCCAAGGAGTTTCTGGCTAATAAATAAAACCATATCGACATCAAATTTTAACAACTTATCAGGGATGTGACATGTCAACATTGTTTATTAAGTAAGATCGCATGCAAGAATCTCACTTATTGTTCAATCTCTTATCTTCTCTTTACATGCATTGCTGGTTTACCTGAAACCGTACCTCTATCTATAGACAATGCTATTTTAACTGATGTTAAAGAAGTTAAGTAAATTTTACCCAAAAAAGAAGAAGTTAAGTAAATAACTTCAAGATATATAGTTGTCTATGGGTTAGAAATTAGAAAGACATGCGAGTATAAGTTACATAAATGGCTTATCTTCTTTGTCTAACACACAAAATCAAGAATGTATCAACATAGATGATAAGACTTACATATGGTTCAGTACCTTCTAGACTTAAAATTTAAGAAGGGGAGGCTTAGCATGAGAAAGAAGAGCATGTCACGCTAGCCAAGGCGTGACTGCGGATGAACCAAACAAGGTGGCGTTTGCCACAACATTGAATTGGAATGGGCAAGTCATCCTTGGCTACGTAACAAGCGTGATTTTCTCTTCATGTTAAAACTTCTCTTCTAACTAGTAAACTGTTCAAAGGAAGAAGATATCGCCTTGTAGCCTGTAGGAGCAAGAAGAGCCTGTCAAGTTAGCCAGGGAATGACTGCCTATAACGAACAAAACAAGGTGTCAAGTTCGAACACCTTGAAGAGTGATAAGGCAAGTCATCCTTGGCTACTAAACAAGAACCTCTCTTCGTATTAGGTTATCCCTATTAGTGTGTGTTACTTGGTCTAGTAAACTGACTATTTATAGCCTGATATTTTGTTCCATCTCCTTTTTCCTTTCCGACTTTCTACCTTATTCAAACCATATTTGGGAGAATCTATAATGTGAACCCAATTATTTTTTCAACATAAAAAATGTGGATGAAACACCAAGTAAATGGAATAACTTTCTTCAATCATTGGTCAAATTTTTTGCATACGAACTGATTTCCATGAACTGAAGTGTTCTTAAAAAAATAAAATTAAGTATCATGCAGGGTTCCATTTAGTTAATGGTTAGCGAAGCTGTTGGTAATTTAAAGAACAAACAAATTCAAACGAACCTTCAACAACTAGTTATTCCAAGCAAACACATGATTTTTTTTCTTTTTCTTCTTCATCTTCCTCTTGATACCACTTGTTGGTGATTCAAAGACGAAACAAATAACAAAATGAAATGGCGAATCAATAGTAAGCTAACAAGTTCCAAAATCGTACTCTTGATATTCAACGGTACCTTTGGAATTAAAATTTGTGTTTGGTACCGTTGAATTTGTCTTTGTAATTAGTTTGACAATTTGAATAAAGCTTCCGCTTCGTTTCTTTGATTTTATTATTTGTTTCGTCTTTGAATCACCAACACAAGCCTTTTGGATGATTATTGCATTCATGTGAGTGGCTGCATCAAATTTGGTAGTAGTTTATAATCAATAGTTTGTTATATTACTCATTCTTCTACACTGACGCATTTATGTGCAATCTATTGATATGGTTTGTTACTAGTAACTTTAGTTAGGGGAAAACACTCTTGTTTTCCACCAAATGTTTTGTGGAAAATAAGAAAAACAGAGATTGCGTTCAAATAGGTGTTTTCTAACAAAATTCTCTACAAAACACAAAACATGTCTTTCCCAACTTAACAATGGAAACTACAAAACAATTTTTTTTCCCTTGTTTTCTTTGGAACCCCCTTTGTTTTCTTGAGAATTAGAATAATATCACATAAACGCGTTTTTATGTTTTGTGGAAAATCAAATCTCCTCTTTTTTTTACAAATTAGAAAACACAAAACTAATTTTTTTTTCTCTAACTAAACGCACCATAAATCTTTCTTTTTTTCCAAATGCATATACTATATGCACGTATCCTTATATATGGGGAAGCATAAGATTTTCATCATACATATCTTGTGTTACGATCCCACATCGACCAAGTATGGAATTGGTTGGTGGTTTATATGTCTAGGTGTCCCCTACTCTTACAAGCTAGCTTTTTAAGTGAGTTCTACACTTGTATTTTTGAACCAATATAAGCCTAATATGAGATAGGTTCATATCAACTAATATCAGAGTTATCCCTTCCTTTCGAAGTTCCAACTGTCGGAGTGGTGGCTTGGACGAAAAAAAAGAAGGGTGTCAACCGTGTCCAACATAGCCGTTTAGAGTGGTGGCTTGGACCCAAAAAGAAGGGTGCCGACCGTGATTAATATAGCCGTGACCAACGAGGACGTTGGTTCTTCAAAGCATGGGGTATTGTTACGATCCTGTATGGAATTGGTTGGTGGTTTATAGGTATAGGTGTCCCCTTTCATACAAAGAAAGGTGTCAACCGTGACCAACATAGCCGTGACCAACGAGGACGTTGGTTCTTCAAAGCGTGAGGTATTGTTACGATCCCACATCGACCAAGTATGAAATTGGTTGGTAGTTTATAAGTCTAGGTGTCCCCGCCTCTTACAAACTAGCTTTTTGAGTGAGTTCTATACTTGGACTTATGACCGATACGAGCCAAGTATGGGATAGGTTCGTATCATCTTGCTCAAAGTAAAGTCGAAGTATTCTGCCATGTTTTAATTTTAAAGACTTGGTAATGGTTGATAGTTCTTAGCAAAGATCATATACAAAGTACAGTCGGTGCTGCTTGTTTTTTAAGAGGCTCTGAATCTGAATCTGAATCTGAACGGCACATCTGAATCAGAATCTGAGGCGTAAATGTCTGAATCTGAATCTTACAAGAACGTTTGTTTTTTTAAACGTCTGAATGTTGTACGGTTTCAATCTTACAAAATATAAACACATTCGAACATTTAAAAAAACATTTGAGTATAAGTATCAAATTCGTACATTTTAAACGTCATAATCTAAAACATTCAAGGACATTGTGTCGTAATTGAATCTCGTCATTTTATATGGTTGGACATCTTCATCGACAACGTTATCATGTTGTAAATTGCTACTATCGTATACTTCAAGTTAATCATATAAAGAGGAAAACTCATCGCATAAGCGTTTAAAGACGTTACGTTTTAGTTGAACAATATACTCATCGCTTAAGCGTTTACAAAATTCGACATGGATGAAGGCTAAAAAACAAACAGCACAAAATATGACAACATAAATGAATAAGGTTTATGGCTATAAAAAGTTAGGCATATAAATATCATATATGTAGGGGTGTGCACGGTTGGGTTTGGGTCGGTGTTTGACTAAAACCGAAACCTAACCGAAATATTCGGTTTTTATAAAACCCAAAACTGAAACTGTTTGGTTTTTGGCGGTTCGGTTTTCCGGTTTTGGTTCGGTTTTTCGGTTTTTTCGGTTTCAAACCGTTTATATTTGAGTGTGTCCAATTTATACAAATAAACATGTTTATGTTGAATTTTTTTTGTCAATTTGAGCTTAATAATGTTTACCCCAAATTTCTACAATTACACACATATAAATGAGACACACACGTATGCAAATAAAAATACGCATAGTATGATCATTGTCACATATGTAATGATATATTGTCAAGTAAATAACGTACATGACAAACACACATATAAACAATTAAATATATATATATATAATAATTCGACCCTCAAAATAAATAGAAATTCAAAATTTTGATTTATTATTTATTTATTTATATTATATAATTATATATTATTATATAATAAAACTGGTTCGGTTCGATTCGGTTTTTGGATGAAAACCGAAGCCGAATCGAAATTTTTCGGTTTTTGAAAAAGTAAAAACCGAACCATTGGGTTCTAGATTCGGTCGGTTATTTCGGTTCTTTTTTTTTGGTTTTCGGTTTGGTTTTGGGTTTTTCGGGTTTTTTAGCTCACCCCCTACATATATCTACATTGTTTACATGTTCAGAATTTCCACAAATGTGTGTAATATTTTACTGTGATTGAAACAAAGAGACCATCGACGAAAATACAAATATATTTAATTAAACTTATAATAAGTGATTAGAAATTACCTGATGAGAGGAAACATTTTTTTCCTTTTATTAAATGCTCCTAAACCAAACTAATGAGAAAGAAATATTTTTTTCCTTTTATTAAATGCCAACAAGAGACATTAAGATACCCCTGTCAAGTCTAGACCATTAAGATGTTTTTACATCTGACGGCGTGTAAATGAAAAAGAAAAAACAAACGGTCTGAACGGCCAAAACATCTGACCGGTTCAGAGGTTTGGCTCATTAAGAGCATGTTAAGACATTTAGGAAAAAAAACAAACACCGCCAAAGCAATATGTCATGTTTTTCAAATGCAATGTGTGTCAAGATTCAATCACTAATGACATGTTTAACTGTAAGCCAAAGACCTGTTTGCAAACTCCACTAACAATCATTTTGCGCATGTTGTCATCAAATGTCTGTTTACTGTTTGTTAACAGATTTTAGGTTTTTTCCTTGGGTAAAAGCCATAAATACTTTATGTACTCACCCGTTTGACTTGTTATACTTTACGAATTTTTAAATGGTTCATTATACACTATGCCACGTCAGTTTACCTGTAACTTGTACCCGTTTACTTTTTTACAGGTTATATTTGTTGACCGTTTACTTTTTGCCAGCTCTCACTATTTCGATAACACGTGTAAAAGCTATAAAAAACAAGTTAAAAATACTCATGCAAGAAAAAAAGTCATCTTCTTCTCCAAAGCATTTTGAACGCACCCCTGTTTCTTTTCTTTTTACATGTTCGGTTTCGATTGCGTTTTAGTTAATTGCAACATGACTAGTCTATCATCTTTATCACTTTTTCCCTTTGTTTGTTGATGCTTTAAGTCCGGAGACTAGTCGAATTAGTGGAGAAGTACCTGTTTTGCTTGAAACTGAAAACAAAAATAATGCCATAAAGGTTATATTCGAAAAGGAAAGTGATAATTCACATATGATTACTAGCTTTGGAGCCGAGCAAGTCGTTTTAGTGCGTGATGAAATTCAGAAAGAGAAGGTAGTCAACATCGTTGGGAAGAATTGAAGATTGGGGGTTCTATAATTGGTGAATTAGGGTTTTTTGGGAGTGAATAGGGTTAGGGTTCATACATTTTGGGGGAAATGAAAACTAAATAAAAGAAAACGAAATTATATAATCCATATATACTAATTCCAGGGATTCAAAGTAAAAGAAAACGAAATAACATTTCCACGTAACCAGTAAACTTGTTATTGCCGGTTTCACAGTGTATAATGAACCATTTAAAAATTCGTAGAGTATAATAAGTCAAACGGGTGAGTACATAGAGTATTTATGGCTTTTACCCTTTTTCCTCATCCCTCAAAACTAAACAAGTTTGATGAAAGAAATTTGGCAAAAACTCCTAACTAAGCATATGAACCCAGGTCAACTAATTTTTTTTTATGGAGTTCATCACTGGTTCTGTACATTCCCACCACTTGGTGTAGTAGTTGGATTGCTTAATGAACAAAAACTGCATCTTTAACGTAACTAGAGTGCTAGTCATCTTATGCTTGACCATAAAAACCGACATAAACGTCACTTTATTTTTCATTTTTTTCAAGAATTTATGTATTGGGTCTAATGTCAATGGCATGTCGTTTCAAAATGTTGCACACACTTTTAAACAAATCTTTGAAGATCTGGTGATCAGTATTGCATTCCTTTTATAGTAAAGTCAAATAACTCATGCACATGTATTCGAATATAAGCACTTCAAGATGCTTAGTGTTTGCCTTCTGTCCTTAGCTAAAAGCCATGCATGCAAGTGATGTATACAGCTAATTTAGTTGATATATATTCTTAACTTTTTCTGTCAATTTCAGATGCCCCTTTCTGCCTGAAGTCTTGCGATTTCTTGCTAAGCACCTCAAGGTAATTGTGCGCATTCTACGGTTTAATGCCAGACTAGCTGTAGTCTTGATATTAATTTAGAATTATGAATGTTTAATATATGTAGCCCCTTTAAAGTGTAATATAATGATACCACTGCGTGCCCGTTTCGGCCTACTTGAAGATAGTTGGAAACTTGGAATTGCTTGTCGGCCACATTACAGTTCCATGCATGTCAATGATCCAATAAGGCTCCCAAGGATAGAATACACTACAACATTTGCCCTTTTTCCCGGCGACAATTTGGGGCTTTCCCCATCAACTTGTCGCTGGGGATACTTTTCCCCAGCGACTTGTTGCTGGGGAAAGCTCGCAAGGGATACGTTCCCCAGCGACAATCCCCAGCGACAGGGTGGGCCCCACGTATTTTTCAGTCAAACAATTAGTGCTACCGTGGCACACATTCCCCAGCGACATGTCGCTGTGGAATCTCAAAGTTATAATTAAGTAATTACGGCCCTAATCCAAACGAGTAATTAATTACCGATTATCCCCGACGACATGTCGCCGGGGAAAATTCTCTCTTATGTTGACTTGTCAACGCAATGCAAAGAAATTGTCATTTTTTTCGTGACTATGCCCGGCTACATGTCGCCGGGGATTATGCTGCATATTTTTTGTTTGAACTATCCCCGGCGAAATGTCACCGGGGAATAGTCTGCATTTTTTTTAAAATTGCATCGTGCACAGCAGGCGATTTCTAGATTTTTTCTGGAAAAAATCTACCAAACATCAAACATGTATCAAAACCTGTATAAACTCATCACAACTTGTACCAAAACA